>SEYY01000565.1:10000-37500 GCA_009176605.1 Armadillidium nasatum
ACTCTCACTAAGTTAAATACTTTCTTTAGGCAAATTTTTTTTCACTATTTAAGTTGTTTAAATTACAGGGGTGGATCGTGGTACAATTTATAAGTCGTGAATATGACATTTCGCTTACATATATATATATATATATATATATATATATATATATATATATATATATATATATATATATATATATATATATTATATATATATATATATATATATATATATATATATATATATATATATATATATATATATATATATATATATATATATATATATATATATATATAAAATTAATTTAAACTGTGTGAGGCACAAAAAATTGATATATGTATTCTTTTCTGTAAATTTCTTTCAAAATGTTCGTACGCTAAAACCTATAAAGGGAGTTTGCATTTCTTTTGCAAACCATATTGTCAGAATGAAACAGCTCGCACATCAATTATGCATACACAATTCTCTCGTCCGTTATATTAAAGCATGCGTTTGCAAAATTTTTGCAAACCACATACACTATTTTCTTCGTTTTGAATAACCAATCAAAAGTAAGTGTGTGTTTATGTATGTATGTATGTATGTATGTGTGTGTGTGTGTGGTGCGTGCGTGCGTTTGTTTTTACATTAAATAGATCTTCATTGGAGTTTTATTATAATAAGATGCAATTTATTAAATATTTAATCCTATTAAAAAATTAAGAATAAAAATAATAATAACAAATGTACACTAGCTAGTTGTATATAATGGTGGTTGCACAGGTCACGAGCCGCCCCTGTTAAATTATCTATACCTACGAAAGCCCTAATTCATCTCGCTCGCTTCAAAGCAGCCTCCTATTGCACTTCATAATCCATATAGATTCAGTATTTACTTAAACGTGCTCGAAATCAGAAGCGAGGATGGGTGTCTCAGTTGTACTCTCGAATTACATAATATAAAACACTTTTTCACTCCTCAGTATTTATGATGGAAGTAAAGAGACTTTTGCTGGTTCTTTCAAGGACTCTTCATATTAACAGAATCGTCCTAAAATGTAAATTATTCTGATCCCAGCAGCATACTTTTGGCATTACAAGAATATAAAACCCCTCATTCTCATTACTCAATGATCTCTCCACCTTACCCATACTCGATACACATCCATGGGTCCCTTCCCAAGTCAGAATTTCAGGAAACGAGGGTCAGATTAACATATAAATCTTGCTTTCGTTTTGGAACTTGCGATGATACAGGCAAGTGTTGGGAGAACTACGGTATTAGAAACAAACTCTGCGGGCTAAAACCCACCACTGCAAGTGTCGTCTTCTTGCCTCTGTAATAGCCAAAAGTACTGCCTTTAATCACCATAGGTTTTTCCGCCTCACCACCAAGTTTATAAAAGAATCCAAACACCATACTTAATTTGTTAAAGCATCACTATTTTGATTTAAAAACCCGTGATTTGTGGATAACTAAAATTTACAGTCATTAAAAGAAAAAATCACTCGGCTAATTTTTTTTTTTATATATTTTTCCGGATTTTTCAATTTATGCTTTTGACTTTTTCCTAACTTTCAATTTGAGGTCCGCAAAAGCGCTACATTAATTAATTTTAAAAAGAATTTTCAGAAATTAAGATCTTTATGGAGATTTTTTATTTCCCTATGTTTTTTATACTCTAACTACCCGAAAGAATGAAATTTTCATTTAACTTCACAACTTCGCACTCCCTACACTTCTGATGGTAAATTAAAGGAAATGAAAGAAAATTTTACGAAAATATTTTATTTTACAAACAAAAAAGTACATAAAATATCAAAAAATACCTTTTATTTTGTGATAAACTTCAGAAATGGTCTAACTAGGAGGGTGTAACTATTTTTGTACAGCAAATTCTTGTTAACCTGGTTTGTATATAATTAATTTTGTATCTTAAGTTTTATAAATCCTAAAAATTTTAACACCAAAATAATTGTTTTCAATATTCAAATGTAGTTACAATTCATTAAAGGAAAAAAAATACTGTGATATGGTATTTATATAGACAAAATTTATAAAACGATAGTTGGACATACTGAAAAATTTACCTGGCATTATCCGAAATAAAAATTAATTACGCAATTGCTTAAGTATTTAATTGTTAAATAAAAAGAAAAACATTCCAAAAATCCTTATTAAAGATCTTTTAAAACCATTATCTATTATAACTGCATAGTTTACATTTTAACTATCCTTTTAAAAATCACTCACAAAAGTTTCAACTGGCAAACTCGCATTCTTATTACGCATTCAAAAAAAAAAAAGGTATTCATATTATATACAGAAACTGTTTATTTTATCATTGAATCAGTTTTACATATATTATTTACGCATAGCACCATAAGCATTGAACTGATTATTTCTCTTACATTAGAAAAACAATCATTCTCTATACTAGAAATATATCTTACATATTTCTTAAGGAAATCTCCCACCTTTGTCTTTCAGCAAAGGACAATTTGAGGTGGACAGCAAAATTGTAAGTCCACTTTTCAAAAAAGAAAAATAAACGAGAAATTTTTTTTATTTTTGAAGGAAAAAAAAATAAAGCCTAATCATTTTTAAAAAAAAAAAATATTCTCAATGTGAAACTTTAAATTAAAACTTCAGAAACAAAGAATTATCTGATGTAACTACTAATAAAAATAATAATAATAATAATAATGTTATAATATACATATTGAATTAGGGTGTTAAATGACATTCGAGTTGGATAATTGCATTAAGTTTATAAATATCCAAGGTAAAATCATTGAAACAAAACCAATACTTCTGTAGCTGATACAAAAATCAATATTCGTTCTTAAAAATTAAAGAAGTTTAAAAAAAAAAATAAAAAAATATAAAATTACGATTTTTAAAACTGTTGCAAAGGATAAAAATTTTATTACATTATTATTATCACAGTAAAAATAAAAAGAAATTATTTTTAGGGTGCGTTCCAAGAAAAATCTGAATTTACATCCAGCTGCAGTGAGATTTTAAGAATATCAAGCGAAATTATTATTTCTTGATTTCAGTGGAAAACTTGGATACAAACAAATATCAGCTGACAAACACAGGATGAACTAAAATTAATCTACCAGAAGAACCATAGGTAGATAAATTAGATATAACCTAGGCGGCAACTAAAAGTTTTGATGGCAACCATTATTAAAATTGTTGAGACCAATGAAAATATGAATTAAAGAAAAGAAAAACTGAACAAAAAGAATAAATTTCAAGTAATATTTTTGTAAAAACAAATTTAAATGAAGTTTACAAATTAATTAACATATGGGCCTATCAATCCAAAATTTGTTTATATCGCGTGACCAATACAAATTTAGCTGATGAAGGAATTAAACTGAAATTTGAGGATATAAATTTCGCTGAAGTGAGAAAGATGGAATATTGATAAAAGATTTAAAGATCTTGATTTCTTGATTTGAAGGAAACTTTCCTTGAAGAATTCTCAAGATCTTTGAAACATCTTTACTGTAAACGCATCCTTCCTTTCTCTCCTAGAGATTACTGCTACTTCAAAATTACAAGGAATAAAAATAAAATAAAATTGTAAAATTTCATATTTGGAAGTACTAATTAATAAAGAATTTAAAAAAAATAAAGTAAAACTATTTTAAATGAAGCTCGCTTTCAAATTTTTATTTTTCCATTCACATAGTTTTATTTTTCTTGTTTCTCTTTTAAAATCAGTTTCTCCAATTCAATTATTTCCAAGGCCAAAAATTGACAAAACCGATGCTGCTGCAGATGTGACAACATTAGACGCAGTATCATCAAAAGAAATTCTTCGGCGAGGTGGAGAAACCGTAGGAATATCAGAAAGATTAGAAGCATTCACCTAGTAAATAATAATAATAATAATAATAATAATAATATATAATAATAATAATAATAATAATAATGAAAATAATAACATGAAGAATTCCGTCATTATGAACGTGAACTTCTGTTTGAATTTCTGTATAAGAATAATGAATGATAAAAATGATAATGAATATTACATCTGCAATTAATAAAATAATAAAAATAGTACCACAACATATTCTGAAAAATCTGAAAATATAACCCTGATACTTTCATCTTTGCTTCTTCGTACTTCACTTTTATTTACCTGTCAAAACAAGAATAAAAAAAAAAAAAAAATTGGAAAAAGAGTAAAATATAAAACAAGTGCTCCAGATGACCCGGAGTGATTGATACCTGTATACAGAGAGAAATAATTAAATAAATAAAAGTAAATAAAAAAAAAAAAAAAAAAACACTTAAAAGCAATAAGAAATGTTCTATTCGCTCAGAACTGTAACAAAACTTATTGGATAACAACTTATTAATAATATTATCATATAGTTGGTTGTAATACAAAAAAATAATATACCATATTGAGGTACTTAAATTCAGAGATGTGAATATTTAAAAAAATTTTGGATTCCTTATAATTTTAAAATTTAAGAATCACTTCGCATGACAATTCTTTCAACTTTCATGGTAGCAAATTCTTAAAATGAATAATAAAATGCCTACCAAATTCTTTAATTTAATAAATTTCACGATACAAAAGATATCTTCTGTAGTTACAATAATATCTTACAAGAAAATTAATAGCCTAATTTAAATTTAACTTTTTTCCTTATACCACCATACGTGTCAATGTAACACAAAATAAAGAGAAAATAGTAATTTCACTTTAACCTGGAAATGAACCTCCAACCAATAACTAATTGGAATGGGTCACTCTCAGAAGCTAACGATAAGACAATAAACATTTTATAATTTCACATTATAAACATTATTGTTACTCTTTTACAAGGGAATAACAGCTATTTAATAAACGCTTCCATACGTGTCCATAGTGTAAAGAAAATGAAAGAAGAAGACATTTTTTCTTCTGGATCAGATCCCAGCAGCGAAACAAACTAAAAGAATACAGTGCTAAAGTAGCAATATTAATAACATATTACAGATATGAGTACCTTTCACAGCCACTCGACGGTGAATAAATAAATAATTTAATTTTATATTACATAGACGATGACAATAATAATAATAATATAATAATAATAATAATAATAATAATAATAATAATAATATATATATATATATATATATATATATATATATATATATATATATATATATATATATATATATATATATATATATATATATATATATATATATATATATATATATATATATATATATATATATATATATATATATATATATATATATATACATACACTGCAAATGAAAACAATATTGTATGAACACTTCAAAAAGATAAATCTTGTATTAACGTATATAGAGAATGTATTTCTGCAATTTAAAAACTTTGTACACGATATGCACGTAAAAATATAAAATATTTGAAATTCAAGGATAGCTTATCCCTATTATCTTAATGACTTATCTATCTTAAGTCAATGAAAAACAAAGGAGAATGCCTTAATTCCTGAATAACACACAAGTAGAAAGCATAAAAAACTAAAAATTCTTTATAA
This sequence comes from Armadillidium nasatum, assembly GCA_009176605.1. Taxonomy (NCBI): domain Eukaryota; kingdom Metazoa; phylum Arthropoda; class Malacostraca; order Isopoda; family Armadillidiidae; genus Armadillidium; species Armadillidium nasatum. The sequence continues at coordinate 15,518 of SEYY01000565.1, forward strand.
ATGGATAATGATATTGATTATAATTATATTTATAAAACCGTCAGTTTCTTTCAAACAATAGAACATTTCTTGATTTGACAAGATCGCTGTTTAAGTCAACTAAGGAAAATTTGGCCAATTTTCGTGTGTAAACAACTATTACACCACACAAACAACGTGTATTTTTGGTTATTTTCGAAAAGACAATTGTACACAACTTATGGCAAGAAATCTTTGCCTATAAATCAATTGTGTTGTAATTTTTTAAAAATAAATTTGTGTTACAAACATATTTGCAAGAAAAAAAAAAAGTAAAAGTAAACAGAAGAAAATTTAGAAGTAAACTGAAATAAATAAACTGTTAAAATAATTTCAGATGTTGATAAAGCAAATCTATAAAAAGACATTTAAAGCCTAATCATCACTAACATGATAAGCTCCAATGCAAACACATAAACAAAGAAGAGAGTTTAATGCTTACACTCGCAAAATTGTAAAAATAAACAGTGGGTTTTGAAATATAGCAGTTCAAAGGAAAACATATGACACAGCGCAAAATTAAATAGAAGCAATGAATTTACAGTCCACTGAAAAAAATATTAGAAAGCCATCTTTAATAAGGTGTATATAAGGTTTATTTAAGGAACCAAAATCATGTCATTAATTTTAATACCGGACTAGGAATTATTATGCATGTATCTCTGGTTAGAAAGTACTAGAAGGGAACACACAAAATCGAAGAATATTTCAAATTTCCTTTAATCTATTTAGCTATAAGCAGACAGGTGCAGTGGGAACGTGGCTAAATTCCTCTTAAAAAATAATAATAATAATAATAATCATCAAAGATTGTTGTTTAAAAGATTAAAAAGCTGCAGATAAAACTAGCTGGAGATTGTCATTTTCATAAGCAAATTTACCCCACTTAAAACAATTAGGATTACAGCATACTATACCAAAATGTATAATGGTAATAAAAATTAAATTAAAGCATGAAGAGCTTTAAGAAACTTTGTAGAGGGATTAACACTAATACTTGTGATGAAAATTGTACAAATATAAATATTTTTTCATTATTTTTATTTATTTCTTAAGCTTTGTGTTGAAAATGAGGATTTTGGTGTTTGTTAATGTTGTTTTTTCCAAACAGTTTTCGAGTTTTCCTTTTGCTTGGAACATGGGTATAAATAAGATGACTGTGAATGATAGACTACTAAACTAAAGTTGTTTTGTTTGGAGTGAAAACTTTTATTTGGCGATATTGAGGATTCGTGCATGCAGTGTGGTTTGTACTGACCTAAGTGGATTATTTGAACAGTTTTTCACATTCTACTGTGGTCCGACGGCAGAAATTTTTGCTGAAGATGTTCTTGAAATTTAAATTTCAATCGAAAGCAAATGAACGAAAAAATAGGTACTTTATGTTGTTTTATTACAGTTGGGATTGTTTCCTAAATGTGTGTATCGGTGCTTTCTTCAAAAGAGAGGGGTCTTTGATTTGAAAGATTGTGTATTTTAATTTCTTGCGTTTGTAATTTATGGTGTTAAGTCTGGATTCAACTTGTTTCCGTAGTTTTTTGGTATAGAGCCGTCTGAAGTCTTTATAGTGCCGTTTACGATATAGTTGGTAGCTTTGTCAGACCTGTATAAGTTAGTGATTACGGATGTGCGGCGAAATAGTTTCATTAAAGCCCTGCAAGTCAAAGATACAATTATCGAATCTCACTAGAGTCCAATGATTCAATTTTGATTGCTTAAATTTTTGCCAACATCAAATATATTAGGAATGCGAATGGCCTTCTTTTACTCTGGCCATACGACCTGCGGATTTACAGCATGGATCGAGTCCCACTGAAGGTTAATGAAAGAAAAGCAAAATATATTGTAGTTCACTATTTTTACAATATAATTGTTTCTGCCATTGGCTTACAATTGGCGTTTGTTTGTTTGCATTTTTTAAAAAATTTTTGAAATATCCACAAACATTCTACCTCAAAGAAAATATAAAATCTTTAGCATTTTTGAAAAACAAAAATTTTTTTAAGACCGGAATGATTTTCAAGCTTCCTTGATATTGCTTAAAATAAAATTAACTGACAACTCAAGAGCTATAGCCATAATCATAAACTAAAATCTACCCAATTCATCATAAATTTCCACATTATATTACAGTCAAATAAATTTTAACTGTACCACAGAATGGCATTATAGCATTTAAATATTTAAAAACGCCTTTTTAAAACACATATATATATATATTATATATATATATATATATATTATATATATATATATATATATATATATATATATATATATATATATATATATATATTAAATATTTAAAAACGCCTTTTTAAACACAATGCACACTGTTTCGTTTCACAAATTTTAAGATGTTATTCAATATACATAATCAGATTAATTGAACGTTCCGAACGTACCTAAATTTCTGCCTCGGGTACATTTTTAACAGCATTTGATCTTATTACAAATTAAACTACAAGTTTACAGCAGATCTTAGCTTCCAGTTTAGCTTAAATCATTATACATTTGGCTTGTAGAAAAAAAAACAAAAGAAATTCTTTTTAAAAATGTTTAAATTTAAAAAGGTTTAATGAAAGCGTCTGAGATAATTTACATACCATATTCCATTCTCCACTGTCACTGTCGTCCGAATCTGAAAAATCGTCTTGTTCATCATCATCATCAATTTGATCAATAATTGACTGAGGAATCTCGAAGCTTCCCAACCTATATGCGACAAAGATGAAATATTAGGCATACTACGAAAATAATGATTTCAAAAAAAGTAAACATATTAGGAATAGTTATAAAAATATTTCCACCCAAAATGAAGATAACAATTAAATACTGTATACACATTAGCCAATCACAATCATCAATTACTAATTTTTAAATTTCACGAGCCAAAGACTTCCCCCCCCCCAACTGAAACAAATATTAAAAACAATGATTAATAACTAAATGATATAAAAATCAGTTAAAATATGAATACAACAACTAAATTTTATTGGAAGTGAAATAATAGCTATCACATCCTGAGACAAACCAATTAGAATTTTAAAAACTCGCTACTAAAGATGTATTTTCTCAAAATCCTGACAGAAAGGTGTCCTTTTTATTTACCTATCGTGACCTTTAGTTCTTTTATCAAGATTTTGAATAAAGAACATAATATTCTCTAGATCTGAAATGAAATTTTATTGATATTTTTCTTTAAGAAATCTATCTATGACATAAATCCATAAGAAATAAAAAGTATATATATATATATATATATATATATATATATATATATATATATATATATATATATATATATATATATATATATATATATATATATATATATATATATATATATATATATATATATTTTCTTAATAAATTGCTTGTACATCACGTAAATAAAATTTAAATAAAATGCATGTGGTGTGCTTTGTGAACATGATTATTTGCTACACTATGGCAACAACCTAAACAAAGTAAAGAAACCTACATTATTTATTATTTTTTTTTTTAACACATCACTACCGCTCACGGGCAGAGCCCTATTCAAGGAGGGAGCGTTAGATCAATAAAAGAATAAGAAAAATTCTATAAGTCCCACCTATCGCAAATTTCGTAGTTGAGCACAGACCTGGACTTTAAAATAATTGAGATTAAATTCGGCAGGAATCACAGAAGATGGGAGAGAATTCTACAAAACTGAGGTGCCTGGAAAGGAAGGAGGCACCACAGCGGACAAGATTGGAGTTGCATATGTCCACACAACAATTTATGAGCAGACAATGCATCCCTTGTGCTACGAGACCGTCGTAAAGGTGAAAGTATACCAGTGGACAGTTCCCTCGAGCATTACCGCTAAAGTACCTATAGAAAAGAGACAAGGTACCAACGTCACGTCGAAAAGATAAAGGATCAAGTAAATTAGAAAGAGCGGAACAATTTATACGTCTTTTAGCATTTGACTCATCCCTATCCAAAAGACGGGTGAAACCTGAGCCACCCCAGATATGAGAGCAGTACTCTATACAAGGGCGAATGAGGCTCTTGTATAATTGAAGTAACTGCGAAGTTAAAAATTCTCGCAGTCTACACAGACTCCCAGCTTTGATGTGAGGTTTCCAAGATATTTTTTTTGTTTATGTGAAGGCCGAGGATGCTTATATTCTCAACAGGAAAGACGGGAGAACCATCGAAAGTAATAGAAAAGTTAGGAGGTGTCTTTGAGAGGAAGATTTCAAGAAGTTGAATTTTTAAAGAGTTGAATTTCACAAGGGTGAGACGACCCCACTGTGAAATTCTATCCAGATCAGTAAGAATGGAATTGGAAAGATGAAGACGAGAAGCAACTCTAAATGAAAAAGTGGGAGTAGATTTGAAATGAGTAAAAAAAATTTGAGGGCCGAGTCATCGGCATATGAATGGATAGGGTTAGACGAGCAGCAGTGAAGATCGTCAATGAAAAGTAGGAAATGAGTAGAAGACAAGACACTAAAGAACACCACTATTGACAGGAAATGAAGAAATCGCCCGATCAACAACAGCCGAAATGGAACGAATAGAAAGAAAGCTAAACATAAGTAAGCAAAGAGATGGAGGGTAGCTTGGAAAGCAGTGCCGCATGCCATATCCTGTCAAATGCCTTAGATATGTCAAGTGTCACCACATAAGTCTCTCCATGGTCCTTAATGGCAGAGGTTTTATTATCTATTTAAATTATTATTATTAATTATCCATTTAAAAAAAGGTATGAATATTTGCACTTCACTGATTTCCACTACTACTGATTAGTAGTAGCTTTTTAAAAAGAAGCAAACATCCAAATGAACAGAACTGCTTTCCAACTAGTCTTTCCCTACCTTACATAAAACTTGATATACTTAATAAACTAAATTACTGCTTACCTTCCAATGTCTATAGTTGGATTTGTGAATAGAGCATTCATGTTAATCAACGGGCTTAAAGGTAGAAGAGAGTTTGAAGGAACTTCTTGGGATAAACATAAGAAAAGTACATTTGCATTTATTCGTGTCACTAACTTTTTAAACTTTGTTTTTTCTAGATCTTCGGAGGTTAAGTTTATAAAATCTCTGAAAAATAAATATTAATTAAAAGAATCTTATCAATTATACTGAACAAAACATAAGCACAAATTAAAAACATATTAAAAATATTAAAATAAAATTAAATATTTGAAATATTGCACAAATATGAAATTAAAGGTAATTAAGATAAAGTTTACTTTTTGAAACTACAAACCAACAAACATTCTGAAAATCCAAATCCAATACTTACCTAATATTAACCCTTTTCGGTAAAGGTATTTTAATTATATCTGCGACAGTATTAACCATATGATTTAGAAATGAAACACCGGCTAATATATTATCAGCTTCCCTTTTGTAAGAAGCTTCATCTTTACTCCCTAAAGAAATAAGGAGAAGAACATATACCACGGTTATAATTACAAGGATGAACAATTTTTAATTTTTTAAATAATTTAATGAAGCACAAAGACTCTCCATGTTTAGCATCCAAGAGGAATTAAATTAAAAAACGTGACTGGATATAAAGATATCATCATTATTATTATTATTATTATTATTATTATTACATATATGATGCCCACCACAGACCTTCTCAAACAGAGTGTTTCTACAAGTCAATGGTTTTTATGAGATCAATATTTTATTACTATTTTTTTGATTTATTTATTTATTTATTTCGAAGTTTGCTAATCTTCCAATATATATTAATAAATTACATTTTACAATTTAATCTATATACAAGAATACATAAAAAAGCATGTTTTTAACACGAGTTCTTAAAAAAATATCTGAATATTACTTCAAATTAAACAAACAAAAAAATATCATTTATTAGTAGTGTAGTTTTTAGTCAAAACAATTAGGCCCCAAGATGAATTTTCGCTCGAGGTCTTTTAGGACAAAGTGATTTGCCACCTTCATTTAGCATTATTTTAAGCTGTAACATGTTTATATAATTGTCAAATAACCAAAATATTATTTAAATTAATATATGTACAAAATTACACTGCTAAACACTTTAAAAAATATATTTATTCAAACGACATAAAATGAAAGCTACTTTAAATAAATATACAGAGTTTCTACATAAATTTTATGCATTTTATGGAGATTCCCTACAGGAATATGAAATAGAAGGATACTCATTTTACCTATACCAACGTAGAGGAAGGAATGGTGGAGGTGTAGCACTCTATGTTAAAAGCAATATTGAATCAGTGTTAGTAGCTGACATTAAAACAAATCAGGATGTGGAATCTCTGTGGGTAGATATTCTTATGTATAATAAATCATACAGGATAGGAGCATTTTATAGAGCTCCTGATCAGAGTCAAGTATTAGATGAAGAAATGGTGAAGGAAATCAAGGTAGCGTGTGAAAATAATGTAAAAGGGATAGTCATTATGGGTGATTTTAATTTTCCAGACATTGAGTGGAATACTTTGAGTAGTATAGTTAATAGAAGTTCAGTATTTGTAAATTGTATTCTATACAACTTTTTGAGTCAGATGGTCCAAGAACCAACAAGGCATGCAGCATTGTTAGATTTAATATTAACAAATGATGAAAATATGGTGAATGATATTGAAGTCGGGGAGACTTTAGGGGCTAGTGATCATTATATTATTAGATTTGACTGGAATATGAAGTCTGGGCCCAAATTGCAAGTCAATAGGGAAAAGATATTAGATTTCAGAAACGGAGATTTTAGCAAATTCCGAGCAATGCTCAATGAAATTGACTGGGATAAGGAGTTTAACGGTCAAAATTGTTTCATCATGTGGGAATACTTCAAGCAAATATTGGCTACCATTCAGTCTGTGTGTTTTAAAGATAAATCCATTAGGGTGGCAAATAGAAAACCTAATTGGTGGAGTAGAGAGATAAAAGAGAAAATCAGTGAAAAACGTAGATGTTTTAAAATATTCAAAGGTACGAGCAGGGGGAAGATTTGGAACATTATAAGAGAATTAGGAATGAACTTAACCAGTCAATAAGAAGAGCAAAGAGAATGGCAGAAATTAATTTGGCAAGGAACAGTAATAAAGACCTGAAAAAGTTTTTTAGTTTTTATAAATTTAAAAGCAAGGATAAGAAAATTGGTCCAATTAAAATTGATGGAAATTTAGTAAGTTCAGATAAGGAATTGGTTAATATTTTCAATGCTTATTTTGCATCAGTGTTTACTGAGGAAAGATTGGATAGTAGTTTAGAGATTAATAGCTCTAGTATACATGTCATGAATAGGTGTACAGCATTTGAAATTGAGTTAAATGAAATTAAATCTTTACTAGAACATATTGACCCAAATAAGGCAGCGGGTCCGGATGGTGTGTATGGTAGAATTCTAAAAGAGGGGAGTAGCAGTATTGCAAAGGCACTGTATTTGATTTTTAAGCGATCTATTGCTTTTGGAGAGGTACCTGAGGACTGGAAAACTGCTTATGTGGTGCCCATTTTTAAAAAAGGTAGTAAGGAAGATTTAGGGAACTATAGGCCAGTTAGTTTAACATCTCTGGTTGTGAAAATTTTGGAAAAGTTACTGAAAAGTCATATAGAGAAGCATTTAGATGATAACAAGATACTATATAACTCCCAGCATGGCTTTAGAAAGGGTAGATCATGTCAGACAAATCTACTAGAATTTATGGAATATATTACTGAATGTATAAACAAAGGTGATCCAGTTGATGTCATATATTTAGACTTTAGCAAAGCTTTTGATAAGGTACCCCATGTTAGGCTGATGCAAAAGTTGTCGCAGTGTGGTATAGATGGAATGGTACACAATTGGATTAAAGAGTGGTTAAAGAACAGAAGGCAGTGTGTATTACTTAATGGTAATAAGTCATTATGGGAAACGGTGAAGAGTGGGGTCCCACAGGGTTCTGTGCTGGGACCACTTTTGTTCCTTATATATATAAATGATTTAGACAAAGGTCTTAAATGTAAGGTTTCTAAGTTTGCTGATGATACCAAAGTGGTTACCTCAGTAAGGAATAATGATGGATGCATAAAGCTTCAAGGTGATCTAGATAGACTTCTTGGTTGGGCAGAGAGGTGGCAAATGAACTTTAATAGTAAAAAATGTAAAGTTTCTTCATGTAGGTTACTCAAATGAAGGATTTAATTATGAAATGAATGGGGAATGGCTTGAGACTGTGGACCAAGAAAAGGATTTAGGTGTGATTATTAGCAGTAATCTGAAGGTGGGTGATCAATGTTTGGAAGCAAGGAATAGAGCTAATAAGATGTTAGGTATAATTAATCGCAATGTAGTTTACAAGAGCAAAGAGGTTATAAGCAAGCTATATAATAGCTATGTTAGGCCAGCATTAGAGTATTGTGCACAGGTTTGGGCTCCTCATTTAAGAAAAGACATAGATATGCTGGAGAGAGTACAACGTCGAGCAACAAGGATGATTTCTGGCTTTGAAAATAAGAGCTATGAAGAGAGGTTGAAGGAGTTAGGAATGTTCTCGGTTGAAAGGAGATTTCTCAGAGGGGATATGATTCAGGTTTACAAAATATTTGCATCTGACAGTAATACAGAGATTGAAAAATACTTTACAGTGGACCGTGGAAGAGTAACTAGAGGACATAAGAAAATTAAAAAGAAGCCATGCCATCTCGATCTAAGAAAATACTCTTTCAGTAATAGAGTTGTTAATTTTTGGAATGACTTGCCACAAGAGATTGTTAACTGTGATTCTCTGGTCAAATTTAAAAGGGGGCTAGATAGATAAATGGATGGTTTAGGTATTATATAATATAACTTGACAAAGCCAAATTGGTGGGTATATATGAATTTTTAGATCAACAGATCAACCTATGACTAAGCCTAATGGCAGTTTTTTTGTAGTGGGTGATGGTTCATTGAATATTGCATGTATAATTGGGCTTAGTTTTACTTTTATCTTTGCATGAATGAACTGATAACTAGGGATGGGATAGACCTAGTCTTTTGTGCATGTATTAGTATTTTTATTGTTATTATTTGTTTGGACTGGGACAGTCTCGATAGGCCCTTGTGGCTTCTAACTGTCTCTATTTTCCTATGTTCCTATGTAAATTATGAAAAGCGACATCTTGCGAAAGTTTTTTCAAGAGAAAAGGCTTAACTGCAGTAGCTTTATATATGGTAAATTTCGGGTTGTGTAACCAAAGAAAAATAATTGAATGCTTTAATTTTATAATTTAAAGGAAAGAAGAAAAAGAAAAAGTATCATTCAATGCAAATATTATTTAGAATAATATTGTAAAATTTATTTCTCTTAAACTGTAAAATAATTAGGAAAGAAAACCGGTTACTTACTTGCACGAGCATATGCTATATAATCACCAGATGCTGGAAGTGTGGTAGTAATAAGAGAAAAATTACCATGGGGGAAATGAGGTTCTGTAACCCATCGTCCTCTAACATAATGTGTATGTGCTGCTTCATCGATACTCCTCATCATCTTTCTAATAGCTGGATTTTCATAATCTTCGCTACTATTAATAATAATAATAATAATAATAATAATAATAATAATAATAATAATAATAATAAATTCAATTCATCAAATGTATATCCTTAGACTATGAAGAAATAAAGAGTTAGGCCTGTATTTATAAACACCCTTGAACTGCTCCTCGACTTAGAATTAAAGACATCTCCGATAAGTGTTATTTTGACCTGCATACTTTCAAGCGTTGAGTATTGGGGCATGTCGATCTTTAATTTGAATCTGGTTTTTGAATTTTCCACAACTCCAGTTGAAGTTAATAGGCCTCAACCCATCGGAGGTGACAAAAATATACAAATTTCCGATAAGGAAGGCTTCTCAAGGAATACATGAGTAAAAGTAAATGCTCTCTTATTTGTGGGCCAAAAGGATCTCAAAGTACAACAGAAATGTCACCCTTTCTTTATTTATAAGTAACTTGACTTTCATCAATTGTGAATCTATTGATTAAGCTCGCACTATCTACACCCATCTTCGTATTGGAAATTCAACAAACATGCTACACTTCCTTCATTCATAAGAAACTTGACTTACACCAATAGTAAATCTATTGATCAAGCCAGCTCTATCAATAGAAAATTCAACAGACATGTCATATCTTTCCTTCATTCATAAACGACTAAGACTTATACCAATAGTGAATCTATTGATTAAGCTCGCTTTATCTACTGAAAATTTTAACACTGATAAAATCAAGATTAACACTAAAAACTAGATTAGACACGATGTATTGATAAATTCTCTAGTTCTCAAATATTTTTTTTATTATTACTGAGCAAATAATGTTGACTAGAAAACTTATGAGCTTTGCTCACCTTTGTTCCTTGTTCAACCTTGATTCTTCATCACACCACCCACTTCCAAACGTATATATAAAACTTTTTAACACGGAAGATCTATTTGCCAATCCAAACATACTAGCATTTCTTCAAATTTCGATATCTACTATAAATACAATCTACTATAAATCTACAATAAATATGCTTCCCATCATTCACATAAACAACAATGTTTCATTCAAACTTTCCTGTGTTGAAGAGAAGGAAAATGTTTTACTGCAAAAATAAAAAAGTTAACTTCTTCACCTCTTCCTTCCCGTTTTTAACAATTTCTTAAGATCTCATTCTCCATGATTTTCTTTTATGCTAAGTGGAAGAATTTTTTTTTTTTTTTTTTTAAATCTCAAACCTTGGACTTGACTCCTAACAAGAGCAAGCCTTCTATCTATCTTCTCTTCATACTTTTAATATTTAAACGTCACACTGTTTCCCAAAAATACTTCTTGTATCAAAGCCAAAATTAACATCTGCAAATACTTAATATTCCATATGATTGTTCTTTAATATAAATATTTTCAACTGATGTTATTTAATACTATCATTTAATAATACATTGAGTTTTACAAACATTACAATTACTGCTACAACGATAAAGAAAAACGAAACTCTACCAGTAATAAGAGGAAACACTGAAACAATCATATTAATTTATAGAGAGAGATATCCTAATAATAATAATAATAATAATAATAATAAATAATAATAATAATAATAATAATAATAATAATTAATAACAACAACAATACCTCGCCTCAAGTTTTTGTTCCTTGAAGCAGAAAATGTCTTCTACAATAGTTTTTAACATGGGTTCTTTAATATAATTTTTCCTTCTTCTTTCCATGTCTGAAATCACTCTTCTCTTTTCTTCATATCTAATATATATATATATATATATATATATATATATATATATATATATATATATATATATATATATATATATATATATATATATATATATATATATATATATATATATATATATATATATATATATATATATATATATATATATATATATATATATGAACTCATCTCCAGTTTCCTTAAAACTAAATTTATTTTATTTCATTGTAAATGTATTTTAATAGATTTCATAACTTGGAATATTATTTGGAAACTACTTTAAATGGCAACTATGGTTCTGAGAGATTGTTTTTCGGTTAGAGGAATTTGAATTGGTTGACCGGGTTGAACCGCCTTTGAAAATACATGTTTTGAGAATACTTGAAATAGTATTAGTATGCCTTATTATCTGAGTGGTGTAAAATAATAAAGTATCTTAATTAATATTTTCTGATACATTAATAAATTGTTGATTGTTGCAGTAAGTTTGATTGCCTTGTAATTCTTATGTATAAGGTAATCATAGTGGAAGCTGAATCTTGAACTAGGTCACCTTAAGTAAAAAGTACAATTCCATCACCTCACAGCTTCCCAAAGTAGTGTCAGAAATTTACAATGAAATAAAATAAATTTAGTTTTAAGGAAACTGGAGATGAGTTCATCTCATATATATATATATATATATATATATATATATATATATATATATATATATATATATATATATATATATATATATATATATATATATATATATATATATATATATATATATATATATATATATATATATATATATATATATATATATATATATATATCCTCTGTTGGTAAAGGTTAGAGGCTCACAAATTCCACCAGTTATTGACAAAAACAATTGAACAAGAGGTCAATATGAAAAATAAAAAGAAAAGTGTTTTCCAGATTTTACCAGTAATTTGTCTTATCTCGAAATAACTTGACCTTTCTTCATGATAGATGATTGCCCTCATTAACATGTGCCGAACATGGGAACTCTTTCTTCTCTCAACACTCTTAACTCTATCGTAGTATAGGTTTAACGTCTGTTCTTTCAATTTTCGAATGGTTTCATAACAGGAAAATTTGAAAACTTTTTAAATATTCTATACAAATATCGGATCGTCAGTTTGGCTTCTATGGGATTGTTCACTTTGTGATCTTTCCCATCTCTCTAACACTTTGTCCTCTGCTCTTAAGTATTCCGATAATTATTATAAGGCGCTGGACCTATCAAAAACTTTTGAAAGAGTCTGATAGAGCTTTGATTCTGACTTACTTCTTTTGGGATATGTCTATCTTCCCCCACACCCTCCCTTTTTTCATTAATAAGTTCTACACAATAACTCATCATCTATCCACCCTTAAGCTAACGACTACAACATTCATTACTTTTATCATTTTGAAAAGTACTCAACATAGTAACAAATAGCTAATACAAGTTTATGTACTTATAGCAAATGACCATTGATCTTTTTAGTATTTCAAATCGTGGCAGAGACACCATGTCACTTTCATTGACTCAAAAATTTAACTTTTTTATTTATCAACTTCTAAACATTCAACACAACAGAAAACATTCTCGAAAACAAACTACTCAAACCAACCTATTCCATAAAATTCTTGGTATTTCCTTTTCTAATGAACTTACTTGGGATAACATTGTATCTCTCATTAGGTAAGTTTCCAGGAAGCCAGAAGGAATTATTTATCCCTGTGTTACTTCATTTCATTTTGAAAGGCGTCCCATATAACTACAAATTGCTGATACTAAAACTGCAGCCTTGGTACAAATGATCTCAGATTGTTCTTGTATTTATAGAATATATTTTCAATGACTCAAAAACATAGTTCCTTCATCTACTTACTAGACATAATCTTAACAACTGTAGCATCATTTTCCAAGCCACAAAACTCAAACCTTAGTCTTTCCTTAATAATCTTGGTTAATTTTTTTGTTCGTAATCTTTAATGAAGTTGGATGTTCTGAGGTACCTTAAGAATCTTAAATCACCCCAGTTGGTTGCTCCCTCTATGTATTTGTTCATCCAAGTAAGTATAACGCATCACATATCCGGAATAGTTCGTAACTCTATTCAAACAGCTCTTCTTGAGCTCTTCTTGAAAGGGGAGAGTCAATAACATTTTTTCTTAACTAACCTGCTCCCACTAACTCTCTACCGTGTCTTTCTATAGCTCGAGATGTTGCTTTACCTTCCACACACACTGTCAATCCTTCTATTTTCGCACTTCCTCTGACATGTAAACTTTCAAAAGCCGTGTTTCAGATGATGTTAAAACTAAACGGTTTGAAAATGAAAATTCTTCCCAAACTTTGGTAGATTCCATACAAACGTCTGGCTTTCTCATCAAGGGTGATATATATATATATATATATATATATATATATATATATATATATATATATATATATATATATAATATATATATATATATATATATATATATATATATATATATATATATATATATATATATATAATTAAATATAAATAAAAGTTCAATTATGCTTCTTGGGTAATATTTCACAAATTTATGAAAAACTTACTTAGTAAAACGCTAAATACTCTCACATAAAACTATAACACATTACAATGACAATATTTAAGCTATATATTATTTAAATAAATATATGGTTTAATAATTCATAAACTACTGATTTCTTACCCCTTTAGTATAAAGCGTTTTGTTTTCCTTGAGTTCATTAATCTTCAATCGAAACTTTTCATTTTTAATTGCGAGTTCTAAATTTTGTACGTCCAATATTTTCATCTCTTTTTCGGCTTGGGGGAAAAAGAAGATAATTAAACTAATGTCACAGCATATATATATATATATATATATATATATATATATATATATATATATATATATATATATATATATATATATATATATATATATATATATATATATATATATATATATATATATATATATATATATATATTTTTTTTTTTTTTTTTTTTTCAACTTATATTTCACCCAGGAATCGTGCAAAATTCTTTTAAAACTCTTTTCTCCGTCGTAAATGCAATAATCCTTCTGATTCCTCATCTCACCCTTTCTGGCATTTTGCAAAACATGTTAACTCTAACTTTGCTTATCCCACTTTCCCTCCTCTAGTTTATTCTGATGGCACAACTGACGTTTTACCTTCTATTTAAAGCTGAATTCTTAGATCAAACTTTTGCCTCTAACTCTACCTTAGACGATTCCAGAGCTATTCCTCCTCCTTCAATCCCCTCCAACTCATTTATGCCTAGCATTGTAATTTCTTCTAAAGATGTCATTTCTTGTCTCTCTGAACTTAACACTAAGAAAGTGTACGGTCCTGATGGCAATCCTCTGCGGCTCTCAAAATTTGTGCTTCTGAGCTTGCATCCTGAATTGGTAAACTGCTTCGACTCTGTCTCTTTAGTTTGACCTTTATTTCATGCTGGAAACGTGTGTTCATTTAGCCTGTGCCGAAGAAGGGGGACCCCTCTCAACCATCTAACTATCGTCCAATTTCTAATAAACTCCGTTCTTTCTAAGTTTTCAAATTTATCCTTAACAGGAAAATTTGGAAACGACCTCAATTCTTCTAATCTTATCTCTGATCGTCACTAAGGCTTTCACTGAATTCTACTGGTGATCATCTTTCCGACTCTTGGTACTCCAATTCTTCGGTGTTTCGGTGAATCTTTCGCTGTGGTGCTAGACATATCGAAAGCCTTCGATATAGTCTGGCACAAAGATTCGATTTCCAAATTTCCCTCTTTCGGAATCTATCCCTCTCTCTTCCTTTATATCTACTAAATAGTAGTATTCCTCAGCGATCTGTCCTATCCCAAACTCTTTTTCTACTTTTCATTAATGACCTTCTCTCTATTACTTCATCACCTATCAACTCACATACTGATGACTCCACCCTCCCTTCATTATTCCTTTCACCAACAGCAGTTAACTGACGCAAGAAAGGTAGAATTTGAGCAACTGACCTATGATCTTTCCCTTATTTCAAACTGGGGCCATGAAAACATGGTCGTATTCAATTGCCTCAAAAATTCAATTCCTTTATCTTTCTACTCGATATAACCTTCCACACAACTATAACATCTTCGAAAACACTCGACTCAAACCTTCAGCTGTTCTTAATATTCTCGGTGCTTTTTTTTCTCGTGATATTTCTTAGAAGGATCACATTACTTCTCTTTCTAAACAAGCTTCGAAGAGGTTGGGTGTGCTGAGGGGGCCTTTGTAATTTTTATACGCCACCCCAGTTGCTTGCTCTTTATAGGGTACGCCTCACACAACTGAGGTGGTTAGACACGTATAACTTCTCAAAAAAGGTGGAGTTTAGCGATTTTCGTCTTTAAACTCTTCTGCTCTTACTAACTTTCTCCAATCTCTTTCTGCCCGTCGAACTGTTGAGTCACTCTCTCTATAATACCGCTATTGCAACAGACACTGCCCTTTTGAATTCTCACGTCCCATATCTGCTCCAATGAGAAAGGCTAGTGCAACACGACTTTCTGTACAGTCTCATCCTTTCTCTGTTCAACTCTCTCTCACTCTTTGACCCCAAACTTAACCGCTATGCTCAATCTTTCAAGTCCTCTACTGGTAAAGTCTGGAAGACACTCCCTTTATCTGTTTTCCCAATTTCCTTTGACTTGTGCACTTTTACGCCATATATCGGTACATGTCAACCATTTATGACGATTTCCGGAATTTCCCCAACTCTGGTAGTAATTAGTAAGCCTCTGGCCTTTGCACATAGAGATATATATATATATATATATATATATATATATATATATATATATATATATATATATATATATATATATATATATATATATATATATATATATATATATATATATATATATATATATATATATATATATATATTCAAGATTTTAAAGTCTGCTATAACCCTCACAGACTATTTTCTATATAGAAAATTAATGTCTGTTACTGAACTCGAACCAACAACCTTTAGATGGTAAGTCTAGCGCGTTGACCACTCTGCTACGGCAGTACAAAAGGGAATCGCATTGGAACTTGCTCATGATCTAAAGTCATGACGTCAAGCCCAAAGGACTCACCCGACTGCAACACGAACAAGGGGCAACGGAGTAAAAGGTCAAGTTCACCACTCGCAGACAGTTATATTCAAGATTTTAAAAGTCTGCTGTAACTCTCACAGACTATTTTCTAAATAGAAAATTAATGACTACTACTGGACTCGAACCAACAACCTTTAAGATGGTAAGTCTAGCGCGTTGACCACTCTGCTACGGCAGTACAAAAGTGGTCAACCGCATTAGACTTTTCATCTTAAAGGTTGTTAGTTCGAGTCCAGTAGCAGACATTAATTTTCTATATAGAAAATAGTCTGTGAGAGTTATGGCAGAATTTAAAATCTTGAATATAACTGTCTGCGAGTGGTGGACTCGACCTTTGACCCCGTTGCCCCTTGTTCGTGTTGCAGTCGGGTGAGTCCTTTGGGCTTGACGTCATGACTTATGTACTGCCGTAGCAGAGTGGTCAACGCGCTAGACTTACCATCTTAAAGGTTGTTGGTTCGAGTCCAGTAGCAGACATTAATTTTCATATATATATATATATATATATATATATATATATATATATATATATATATATATATATATATATATATATATATATATATATATATATATATATATATATATATATATATATATATATATATGGCGAATAGGGAGGAGCACACCAAACTCCGAGAATGTATTCTACTCAAACTTATGAATAAAAATACCAAAAGTTGTAATCCGATTTTCATTTGTTGCCGTATTACATACATGTTCTTTTCGCTTTTCTTTTACGTGAGCTGCAGCATTCAAAATACGGCGAATTAGTGCACCTCCATTGTCCACCTTTCTTTTGTATACCTCACTTTTCAACCAGCTCCATAAAAAATATGCAATAATTTGAGGTTTGGATACTTTGGCGGCCAACTAATAGACCCACCTCCACCAATCAATCGTTATGGAAAAGTTCCATTTAAATATTGTGTGACCTGGCGAGCAAAATGTGGAGGAGCTCAATCTTGCTGATGGTACATAGCATTTCATAAGTTTAAAGGAACATCTAATAGGCCTTGTAAGTCGTTTTGCAAAAATTTCAAATAACGTTATCCTGTTAGGCGATTCTCAATAATGAAGGACCAATTAAAAGACTATCGACAATTCTTAACTGAAAAATGATACTGAAAATTAATTTCTACTATTTCGTGGATATTTTAGTCAGACCATCGATGATGGTTGAGGGTATTATCGACGCCGTTATGAGTGAAAAGTGAGTCATCAGTAAAAAATATGTATCGAGCCAAATAACGATTAGCGATTATCCATCGACATAATTGCATGCGTCTAGCATAGTTTCTTGGTTGTCTGTGCTGTACACTCTGTAGGTGGTATGGATATAAGACCAGTTCGTACAATGTGCGGATCACTGTTGTTTGAGGAATTTAAAGTTGAACGGCAATTCTTCGTACCTGGTCATGGGATTTTGTTCCACTAAAATCAGAATGCATACCTCATTTACATCCATGTGTACTGGAGAATTTTATCGCTCTCACACAATGTGCTGGAAGTTTTGATAAATACGCTTTTATCCAGATTTCTAAGAAATGGAAACCATTGACTATACTCTTCATCCACAGCAGTAGAAATTCACGTTGAAAACCATAAACAAACGTCATATTAGCATATTCCAGATTTCAATAGATGTGTGGTATTGTTTATCAATTTCATCATGGTTGTCATGCAAATTAATTTACAACCGACAGGTGATTAGTAGACAAATTTTTAGGTGTTGTTTAACATATGCTAGTCTACTTAATTGGTTGTTTAAACCAAACCTGTAGAACGTTGTAATTCGAAAACAAATGAAAATCCAATTACAATTTTTTTTTTCTTCAAGATTTTGTCATACATTTTGTGTGTAGAATACACTCCCGGAGTTTGATGCGTTCCTCACGACACACACACACACACACACTATATATATATATATATATATATATATATATATATATATATATATATATATATATATATATATATATATATATATATATATATATATATATATATATATATATATATATATATATATATATATATATATAAAAAATATAAATAGATTTATAATAATATAAATAATATAATATTTTATATATATATATAATTATATATATATATATATATATATATATATATATATATATATATATATATATATATATATATATATATATATATATATATATATATATATATATATATATATATATACCAGTACCTCCAAAAATTTGTTATCAATATAATGTTATTCGGAGATATAATAATACTATCCAAGTGCATTTTTTAAATAAGTTATATATATATATATATATATATATATATATATATATATATAATATATATATATATATATATATATATATATATATATATATATATATATATATATATATATATATATATATATACAGTGGCGGCTCGTGTAAACTTGGCAAGGAGGGGTGCAAGTTTATATATATATATAGGGACCGACCGGGGCCGGGGTCACCCAAATTTGGCCGGGGCCGGGGTTATGGCCGGGGTTTCCTAAAATTTGTAAAGAGGTCAAAAGCACTGAAATTTTAGGTTAAGAAAATTAGATATAAGGTTTATTTAATTGTAAGGAAGGAGTAGAATAGGCAACATTCACTTAAATTAATGATTATATGCATTTTTTCTAAAAAAAAATCAGAAAATTACAGTTTTGTATATTTAAAGTTTAAAAAAGTACAAAAATTAAAAAAAAAATTATTCTAATTCATAATAGTGATTTAACACGTTTACCTAGGTAAGACCCAAAGGTAAAGTTTGAAAAAATGTAAGATATAAAATTATCAATTTAACCTGTATTTATACATATCATTGTTATTTTATTGCTATGTATCAAACTTGTATCATTTAGCTGCATTATTTAAAAATTATTATTTTGTTTATACTTTCAGTCAATATGACTAAAAGATCAGCTTCTGCAGTATTTGAATACTTTACAATGTTTCAGGATAGGCTCGAAATAGCTAAATGTAACATCTGCAGTCAGAAAATTAGAAGAGAACCTCCGGGTGCTACAAGTAAAAAAAATTTTCAACCAAATCTTTTTGGAGAATCAAAAATCAAAACACAAAGATGAATATTCACCAGCAGAAAAGGAGAGGTCAAAAGAAACAGAAAAGAAAAAAATCTTAATTTCCTTATATTTTGTTTGAAATTTTTTTTTAATTATTTGACTGATTGAGCTGAAATTTTCAAAGTATGTGAATTTTTTCACGAAGTTCTGAGTTGATTTCGAGCATTTTTTTTGAGTCTATAACGGTTTGAAACTTATTTGGACCCAAAGTTGAAAAAAATGAATAACTGGGTCAAACCACTGGTCCACATGAGCTGAAAATTTAACTGAATACCTTTGCCCCAATTTCTTGCATTGGTGGGAATAGATTTTTGATATCACGTCTAGAAAAAAGTTATAAGCAACTTGAAAAAAAATTTGCAAAAATCGTACCCTTCTGGAGGAAAAAATTATTTAAAAAAAAAAACGCTACCTACTATTTTTTTTATTTGTGAATATTGTTTAGAAGAGGAACAGGGCAACAATTTTTATTTAGTGCATTTTTAAATGCCCTTTGTTTGAAGCGAGATATAGCCTCTCAAACTTTGGGAATTTTTGAAATTTGGCCAAAAATGGACCTTTTTGAAGGCTATATCTCAAAACCAACGAATCTCATCGAATAAAGTACATAGAGGAATTTGTAGCCCCACCCCTCCTCTATACACACCAAAAACAGGAAATGTTATAGTTGAATTTTTTAAAAAAGATTGTCTGAAAAGGTGGATTTTTTTTAGTTCAAAAATATTTTTTTTCTATAGTTTCTCAGTTTTTGGCTTATAACATTTTTTCAATAACTCTGGAAACAAAAGTCTATTAGAGGCTTTTGTAGCCCATATAATTTTGAATAAATAGTCCAACTTTCAGCTCATTCTAAAAAGTGGTTTGGCACCGCCATTCAATTGAAAAAGGGTAAAATTTCCACACAAAAAAAAAAAAAAACAAAAAACTTTTAACCGTAATAGACTCGGAAAAACGCTAGAAATGGACTTTTCTTACCGGTAAAAAATCTATATACACTGAAAGTTTTAGCAGAATCGGCTGAAAATTAAAAAAAATAAAAAAAAAATTGTATAATTTGCCATTTTAACCCCGGCTGGCAACCCCGGTTTTCCCTGATTTTTAGCCGGGGCCGGGGTCAGTAAAAATGGCCGGGATTGGCCGGGGCCGGGGCCCCGGTCGGTTCATATATATATATATATATATATATATATATATATATA
Organism: Armadillidium nasatum; assembly: GCA_009176605.1. NCBI lineage: Eukaryota > Metazoa > Arthropoda > Malacostraca > Isopoda > Armadillidiidae > Armadillidium > Armadillidium nasatum. The sequence goes on from SEYY01000565.1 coordinate 36,229, forward strand.
ATATATATATATATATATATATATATATATATATATATATATATATATATATATATATATATATATATAAAATTTCAAACGTACCTGATGGTTCTGAATATGTTACTGGGTTTAAAAGCATACTCCCATATTACACCAAATTATATATATTTCACATTTTTTTACACTATTCTTAGTCAATCGCTAAATTTATCTTCCTTCAAAATTGGAGAAATTTATCTCACAAAAACAGACGCTGCCAAACGTACGATGTCTTTTAACATATTAAAAACAATTATTACGTACGTATTAAAATTATTATAAGATTTTTTTTTTCTATTTCCCAATTTTTCTTACTTAAAATTCTGCAAGGATTCCAAAAATATTATAATTTTTGTAATATTTAAGTATGTAGAAGTGCAGTCTGGCCATAATGTTTTATATATATATATATATATATATATATATATATATATATATATATATATATATATATATATATATATATATATATATATATATATATATATATATATATATATATATATATATATCGAACAAGAAAAAAAAACATATAAATCTTGTAATTTTTCTTCCACAAGAAAAAAATACAACCTCCCTCGACATGGTACTTTAAACAACTGTTTTAGTCTGTTTAAATTCTTTATGATCTGTACTTAAAAGGACAGAAAGACAAACTAGCAACTTGATAAAAACTGCTATTGCAATTTGGCATTCTTTTTTCGTAAGTTGCCACATCTGTCTTATTATTTAAGAACAAATAAGTTGGCCTAATTTAGGACTGAGATTTTACAGCCCATATTTTATATAATTGCAATGTGTATGAAAAAAAATATCGTACCCAAAAATTTGCAGTTGCAAAATGCATTTAATTCTTATTTTCTTTATTGATTTATACTTTTTATGTATTAAGTTGTTAAAAAATGAATTTAAATCACTTTTCTCTGACAAAAATTTCATATTTATATCAACATCCTACGCCTGGTATTTTTAATTTGGAGGGGCTGCAGCCCTGGAGCCCATATAGACGAGCCGCCACTGTATATATATATATATATATATATATATATATATATATATATATATATTATATATATATATATATATATATATATATATATATATATATATATATATATATATATAAACAATCTGAAAAATTAACTTTAATAATATTTTATGGAATTGAACAGATACCAAATCTCCACATCTGCTTCAATGCTCAAAAACCTCTTTGATATTTAAAAAAAATCATACGTAGAAAATAATAAT
>SEYY01000565.1:40000-45000 GCA_009176605.1 Armadillidium nasatum
TATAAAATTATTTTTTTTTAACTTATATACAATACCGAACAGTTAGAAGCTTACATATATAAGATTGCAATATACACTGTCCTCTCCTACTGTATCTTCAATTTTCGGCTAAAGGGAGATGTTGTGCATATGTGTGTAATGATGTTTGTTCTTGTGTATCTAATTTAGAATCTTGTGAATTCTCTACTCTATGACTTACTTGCAACTCTTCAATTAAATTAATTAGTTATGTCTTTTTATCACCTAATTCTACTGACTACAAAAAAATTCTTCGACTATTTAAACTCCAAAAATAGAGCACATTCTTTCTTCTTCTACTTTCTCTTTCTTTTAAATCACTATTTTAGGTAATTTCAACATTCACCATCACCAATGGCTTTCATCTAGTTCTCATGATCTACATAGCGATATCGCCTACCACTTTTCTATCTAAAATAGCCTTGAGAAGTTGGTACAACTCCCTACACGTATTCCTAACCGTCTTGGTGATGAACCCAATATACTTGATCTTATCTTAACACCTTATCCTTCTAATTACTCTGTTAAACTCTTTTCTCTTTTGCAGGATAAGAGGCTAAAAAGAGATCAAGCATATCGGAATCATCACCATATATATATATATATATATATATATATATATATATATATATATATATATATATATATATATATATATATATATATATATATATATATATATATATATATATACGGTAAACATAAAAGGAAGCACTGGGTTGAGTATAACTGAAAATATTAGGAACATTTACAACACCTCGACAAAGACAGAAGTTATCGTCAAGCCTAGAGAGCAATAAATAATACAAAAATTTTACTTTTATATTTATCTTTAAATGTAATGTTAGCCAAAGTTAATTTATAAGTAGTAATTAAGAAATACAATTACAGAGTACAAAATGGTACATGTCCACAAACTTTGAGCATTGAGTTGTGGGTTACAGACATGCCATATATATATATATATATATATATATATATTATATATATATATATATATAATATGTATATATATTATATATATATATGATATATATATATATATTATATATATATATATATATCAATATTTTATTTTATTATATATATATATATATATATATACATATAGGATATATATATATAGAAAATATATATAATATATATATATATATATATATATATATATATATATATATATATATATATATATATATATATATATATATATATATATATATATATATATATATATATATATATATATATATATATATATATATAATTTAAATTTGACCAACCTCCCTTGACGTATTATTTTCCAACAACTTAATTAATACTAGCTCAGCCTCTCGGGTTTAATTACTAATGTCGCTGTTATTCATATTCTATATACTGTACTTTCTTTATCCAGTACGATGTTTCATTCTAAGTAAATATTAACTTTAATTGTATTCTTAAATATAATTGCAATTTATTTTTTTCTGATATTATTATAATTAAATTGTAATTTTTTTTATTACTCATTATTCTCTAGACCTATCTCTAATTCCAGTCGTAGCTGAAACGTTGCTAATAATGATCTCTAATGTTTTCTGAAGATTGAATGTTTTAGTGTGCGTGTATATATATATATATATATATATATATATATATATATATATATATATATATATATATATATATATATATATATATATATATATATATATATATATATATATATATATATATATTATAATTTAAAATCTTAATGAGGGAAGAACAGGGTGAAAACCAGGTGATATTGCCTTGACGGTAGTTTGTCTGCTTGAAACTGTTCGTGAATCAAACTTTCTTTTGGTTCGAGGATAGCTCAGCGGTAGAGCGTCGAGCTTTTGTTGTTCTCAGTCGCAACATGCGGTGGTTCACCCCAGAGAAGGAAACTTTTCTTTATTTTTATTATATTTACTGTTTATATTATATATATATATATATATGCAAAGCATTGTGGAATTTGTGGAGCAAGAAATTAATAAGAAATTAGAAATAAGGTTTATTTAATGTAAGAAGAGTAGAATAGCCAACATTCACTTAATTAATGATTATATGCATTTTTCTCCAAAAAAAAAAAAAATCAAAAAATTCAATTTTGTATAGTTAAGTTTAAAAATAAAAATAAAAAAAAAAATTTCTAATTATCAACAGGTTTACCTAAGTAGACCCTAATAAAATGAAAAATGTAAGATATAAAATTATAATTTAATTTTACTTTTATTTTATTTGTAATCATTTAGCTCATTATTTAAAATTATTTATTTTGTTTATACTTCAGTCAAATGGCTAAAAGATCAGCTCTGCAGTATTCGAATACTTTACAATGTTTCAGGATAGGCTCGAAATAGCTAAATGTAACATCTGCATCAGAAAATAGAAGAAACTCCGGGTGCTACGAGTAAAAAATTTCAACTCTTTTGGGGTACAAAAATCAAAACACAAAAGATGAACTTCATGGCAGAAAAGGTCAAAAGAAACAGAAAGAAAAAAAAATCTTAATTATATTTTTTCAATTTTTTTTTTATTTGACTGATTGAGCTGAATTTTCAAAGTATTGAATTTTTTCACGAAGTTCTGAGTTGATTTCGAGCATTTTTTTGAGTCTATAACGGTTTGAAATTATTTGGACCCAAAGTTGAAAAAAAGAATAACTGGATCAAACACATCCACATGAGCTGAAAATTTAGCTGAATACCTGCCCCAATTTCTTGCATTGGTGGGAATAGTTTTTGATATCAGTCTAGAAAAAAATATAAGCACTTGAAAAAAATTTGCAAAATCGTACCCTTGGGAGAAAAAAATATATTTAAAAACGCTACTCTATTTTTTTTTATTGTGATATTGTTTGAAAGAGGGCAGGGCAAAATATTTATTTAGTGCATATTTAAATGCTCTTTGTTTGAAGCGAGATATAGCCTCTCAAACTTTGGGAATTTTTGAAATTTGGCCAAAAATGGACCTTTTTGAAGGCTATATCCAAAACCAACGAATGTCATCGAATAAAGTACATATAGGAATTTGTAGCCCCACCCCTCCTCTATACACACCAAAAATAGGAAATGTCATAGTTGTATTTTTTTTTAAAATTTTGTCTGAAAAGGTGGATTATTTAGTTTAAAAAAATTTTTTCTATAGTTGGTGTTTTTGGTTTACATTTTTTTATTCTGGGAACAAAAGTCTATTAGAGACTTTGTATCCCATTTAATTTTGAATAAATAGTCCAATTTTCAGCTCATTCAAAAAAGTGGTTTGGCACCGCCATTCAATTAAAAAAGGGTAAATTTCAACAAAAAAAAAAAAAAAAAAACTTTTAACCGTAATAGACTCGGAAAAACGCTAGAAATGGACTTTTCTTACCGGTAAAAAATCTATATAACTGAAAGTTTCAGCAGAATCGGCTTGAAAATTAAAAAAAAAAAAAAAAAATTAAGTATGATTTGCATTTAACCCGGCCGGCAACCCCGGTTTTCCTTGATTTTTGGCCGGGGCCCCGGGGTCAGTAAAAATGGCCGGGGTTGGCCGGGGCCGGGGCCCCGGTCGGTTCATATATATATATATTATATATATATATATATATATATAATATATATATAATAATATATATATATAGTATATATAAATATATGAAAAAATTAAATAACATTAAGAATTAAAATTTAAAAACAAGAGTGGAAAATATCAGATCATGAGAAGAACTAATGCAAGACAGACTAGCCATCCGGCCTTGTGATTACTCTGTCAACGGCTTGTAAATTCCAGAACCAGCATGGAAACCATAGCTCGGAGAAGAACAATCTTTTGAGACCCCTGGAGAGAGTGTTTAGAGGTTAGATTGAAAACGATGCTGGTCCACTGAAAGGGTAAAAACCCTACCTGTGAGTTTGATAAGCTCATTTGGAGACCAACGAGCCGAAAAAAATGATTTTTAGAGGGCTCTAGGAGAATCTAAAGCGAAATGGGGAAAGATTTTGAAAAAGAGTATTGTATATATTATATATATATATATATATAATATATATATATATATATATATATATATATATATATATATATATATATATATATATAATAATATATAATATATATATATAACCCTTTAAAAACAAAAAAAAAAAAAAAATATTTTTAAAAATATTCCCTAGCTTGCAAATTGCTAGGAACCAACAAACAAAATAATTTTTTTTTTAATCTGGGTCATGGATGATCAACCTTTAGGACTCTGGAGGTTTTAGATTAATTTAAAAATTTAGCACACGTCGAGGGCCATACAATATGCAATTCTTATGCACCACATTTGAATTCACTAGTTTACATTTTAAAAGGTAATTTAATCTTAACAAAGTCAAAATTTACATAGTTTTCTCCCTAAATATATTTTTTTTAAATTACTATTTTAATCATCAATAATAACAATATAGTTAAGAAAAATGAGTCGTCGAATTCTGACAGAAATCAAAACTCTCGCTCAGGTAAATACAACTTGAATAGACTCTTATCTTGCTTTATTATACAGTATAAATCTTGTCTTTTAAAAAAAATATTCTTTAAAAGCTTTGAGTTCTCCATCCTAATTTATGAGTCAGTCGGGTTACATGGGTACTTGTGAGTTTGGGCATCATGGTTGACAAAAACATCCTTTTAATTAAACATAAATTCTAAAAAATTACACCAAAGACATATTAATTAGAAAACCTCATTTAAAACTACAAAAGAAATATTTACCTACCAATTTATCTCTTTTTAAAACTAGTGGAGGATTATTCTGTGCTTTATCTCCTAGTATCGATGTTCGTGAGCAAAGATGGTATGCTCGAAGGTTCTTTTCAGCATATCTTAAAAATAAAAAATAAAAAATTATGTTAATAATACATAACATGTACAAAGAACGATCATAATAAGGACATGAAACACTAGCACCTATATTCTAACGTTCTTTCTCTCTGCAGAGCAGTAAATATATTTATAAT
>SEYY01000565.1:49296-149296 GCA_009176605.1 Armadillidium nasatum
CCAAGGCTACCCTTCAGTCTATCAACTGCTGTTGGGAGGGATGTCTTTCAAACTGGAAGGAGTAATGAAGGGTGGAGTCATCAGCATAGGAGTGGATAGTATAGGAGGTCATTAATAAAAAGTAGAAAAAGTGTTGGGGATAGGACAGAACCTTGAGGAACACCACTATTAATAGATTTACAGGAAGAACGGTGGCCGTCTACAACAACTGCTATAAAACAACCAGAAAGGAAATTAGAGAGAAGGCTGATATTCTGAAAGAGGGAAGTTTAGAAATCAAAGCTTTGTGCCAGACTCTATCAAAGGCTTTCGATACGCCCAGCGCCACAGCAAAGGATTCAACGAAATGCCGAAGAGCAGAGAGAAGGGAAAGAAGATCACCAGTAGAGCGTTTCTTACGAAAGCCATACTGGCGATCAGAGATAAGATTAGAAGAATTGAGATGTTTCCAAATCTTCCTGTTAAGGATAGATTCGAAAACCTTAGAAAGAATGGAAGTTAAAGAAATAAGACGAAAGTTAGAGAGTTGAGAAGGGTCCCCCTTCTTCGGTCCAAGCTGAATGAGCACATGTTTCCAGAAGAAGGGAAGGTTGAAGTAGAAAGACAAAGAAATAGTTTACCAAGGCAGGGTGCAAGCTCGGAAGCACAAGTTTTGAGAACCGACAGGAGGAATACCATCAGGACCATATGCCTTCTTAGTGTTAAGCTCAGAGAGAGCAAAAATGACGTCTTTAGAAGAAATTATTTATGGCATAAATGAGTTGGAGGGAGGTGAAAGAGCAGGAATAGCTCCGGAATCGTCCAAGGTTGAGTTTGAGGCAAAGGTTTGAGCGAAGAGTTCAGCTTTAGAGGAAGGCAAAACGGCAATTGTACCGTCAGAAGATATTAAAGGTGGAAAAGAGGAAGAAGCAAAGTTAGAGTTGATATTTTAGAAAAATGTCAGAAAGGATGTGAGAATTTAGAACCAGAAAGATTGTTGCATTTTATAATGAGAAATGAGTTTTTAGTGTTACATAGAAGAGATTTTGCACGATTCCGGGATGAAATATAAGTTTCATAAGTTTGAAGACGATGGTAGTCCCTGAAGGCAGCATCCCTAAGGCGGATAGCGCGAGAAACAAGCTGAGGTTTGTTAAGGTTTAGTAGAAGGGAAAGAATATGGAATGTACGCCTCCATGCCAGAGAGAATCACCTTGGTTATGCGCTTTGCACTCTCAGAGGAACCCCTCCTACAGAAACAGACCAATAGGCCGAAAATCAGTTATCTAGCTTATCCTATATATATATATATATATATATATATATATATATATATATATATATATATATATATATATATATATATATATATATATATATATATATATATATATATATATATAAACTCAGAGAGAGCAGGAATGACTATAAGAAATTCTAATTTTGAGGCATAAATGAGTTGGAGGGGGTTGAAGGAGGATTTAGGTGCAAAAGTTTGAGCGATGAGTTCAGCTTTAGAAGAAGGTAAACCAGTAGTTGTGCAATTGAAAGATACTAAAGGAGGAAAAGAGGAAGAAGCAAAGTTAGAGAGTTGACATTTTTTTTGCAAAAATGAAAATTATAAGAGGACCTCCTGGTGCCCCAAGTAAAAATATTTCAACCAAATCTTTATGGGGCATCTGAAATCAAAACACAAAGATGAACATTCACTAGCAGAAGAGGAGCGGTCAAAAGAAAAAGAAAATATTGAAAAAACAAGAAGAAAAATCTTAATTTTCTTGTATTTTGTTCGATTTAATAAAACCAATAAAAAGTATAATTTGCAATTTTAACCCCAACAGATAAACCAAGGTATTCTCTGATTAGTCAGTTCCAGGGCCAGTAAAAATGGCTTGGGTTTGCCGAGGCTGGGACCAAGGCCTTAGTCAGTCCATAAATACAGAAATACTAAAGGCATACAGCAATATAAAATCATTATAATTTTCTTTAAAAATTGATTTTTAAGTAACATTTTCACAATAAAAGAACAGACAATGTAATAAATCATCAGTATCGAAATATTGCAAAAAAAAAAAAAAAAAAAAAAAAAAAAAAAAAAAAAAAAAAAAAAAAAAAAAAAAAAAGGGGGGGGGGGGGGGGGAATTGAAGAAAATACTCTGTAGATTGAAATTATGCACTAAGACATCTAATTTAAAACTCCATTTGCAAAGGCAACATCCTGATATCTTTAAAATAGTAGGAGAAAAACAAATTAAGGTCACACCAGTTACCCAAAACCTTCTATTTCAAGATTTGTAACAAGTCAAAAGGTGAAACGATATCAATGACAGCAGAAAAATTTAAAATGCATATTATCCAAATGGTTGTAAAGAAGGAGTACCCTTAAAATTCCTTTCCTCTCCAACATTTACTTGATTAAATGGGGAATTAGCCAAAAAGCTAGGAGTTTCTATGGAAAGGCATTATGTCAAAAAAATGGTGATACATGAAGCTGAAAGGCAGAAAAAAAGTGCTGAAACAAATGCTCCATGGGAAATTGTTTTCCAAAAATGAATGCTTGTATTAAGACAGAGAATAAATTATTTTGCAATAAATATCAAACTAACCAACTCAAATAACGAAAAAACAAAACGTTCTTTAGACATTCAAGAAACAAGCACAACATACATCAGAATTTATAAGAAATCTAGTTGAAGTTCTCAAAGAGTTTGAACTTACCAAAGAACAAGTTTTAGCAGTTGTAATGGATAATGCATCCAACATAATGCAATAGATAAACTCAATGTAGACCACTCTTAAATAGATAATATGAATTTAGATTGTGAATCCAAAATTTATATCACTGACCCAGAAAATTGTGAAGGTGGTTTAGAAACGGAATTCAATGAAGATGTGGAATCTGCTTTCGCTGCTGTAAAAATAGAACTCATGCAATGTGTAGTACATAAGTTAAAGCTCGGTAACAGAGAAGGTTTGAAAGGACATGTCCATACTCTTATAGCTAATGTACATTAAAATTAGTGTGAATGGATGAACACCAAAAGTTGAAGCTATATAAAAAAAGGATGAAAAGTTGCTATCTCAGACCAAGCACCTATGTGCGGCAGCACTTATATACCTTATGATTAATCACCTTTTAGAACTAAAGAATACATTAATTGACATGGCTCATCAGACATAATAATGACTGATTTTCAGTGGTGTGAGGTAGAAAAGCTTGAAGCAATCCTTTGTCCTCCATTCTTAGTGACTAAAAGATTACAAACAGCTGAGTTAACCCTGTCTTCTTTTATAAAGGGCAAAAACTTATGCTGACTTTTTCTCAAATAGGTGAAACAATTGCAGATGCAATTAGAGTCAATAGAAAAAAAGGGAGAAAGTTCTTAATAATGAAGTATTACTTGCTGCAATCTATATTTCTCCTATGTATCAGATTATGCTGTACAGCTCAGTAGAGGAAAGATAACATTGATTAATATAGCAATTCAAATGGAGCAATATAATAATTAATGTAGGTAATGAACTTAATGTAAACCAACCTTCAACTTCATCATCCTCTTTAAATTTTGAGGATGAAACAGCTTATGAAGAGTTCTTTGATCTGAAAGCCAAATGCCATTGGACTGAATGAAAAACAAGAAGATAACAAAGATCTCTTACTGCTAAATTTAAGTTTGATATAGCTAGTGCTTTGTTATGGAGAAAATAGATAGATCAACAAAGTTAATTAAATATCTTAAAGGTGATTCCACATTACCCAAAATAACTCAGAATATTGCTTATACAGTTACTTCAATGCCAACAACACAAGTTAGTGTGGAATGCCTATTTTCGGCCCTTTGTATAATTCGGTCACACTTATGAGCCTCAATGAAAGAGAGAATCCAGTTTAAGCCATACTGTTTCTTAAAACAAATTTGTTTTGAAAAAAATTAAAAGTATTGTTTATTTCTTATGATGAAGAGTATATTTAGTTTTACAAATTTTGTTGTATTGATTTTTAAAAAAATGGGACTTTGTATTGTGTGAGCAAAGTTGTGCCCAGCTCAAAACTATTATATAAGAATGAGGTTTTGAGTCCTCATTACTGCGGAACTGCATTTGGGCTGATGTTTCTGGGTGGCGGTAATACCTAAACATAATTGTATAAGAATTAAGAAAATCTTTAAACCAAAGATGGAGCTGGAGCCAGAGCTGAAACAAATTTCATCAGCTCCCCGCCAGCCCTGGTTTATAATGTCAAAAAAGATTCGGAAGAAACCATCAAAAGAAATTGAAAGGTTAGGGGGTGTCTTTGAGAGGTAAATTTTTAGAAGTTGAGTTTGTAACAAGGTGAATTCAACAAGCTAACAAATATACAAGTTAACACTACAGGTGTGTGAATTAGGGATGTACCGATAGTATCGGCCATTTTTTGGGTATCGGTATTGGTTAATATGACCAATACTTGGCCGATACTCCTTACTTTTTGGGTGAAGAATTATGAGAAACTTTTAGATTAAAAAATAAATCTAGTTTCGATATATAAAAGTTCTAATAAGGAATTCCTTAAGCTAGGCCATATATATATATATATATATATATATATATATATATATATATATATATATATATATATATATATATATATATATATATATATATATATATATATATATATATATAGAGTTCCTGCATATGGAGTTCGCCATCCAGCTATGGATGCCAAGCATCCCATCAGGGATGGGAGTCAGGAAAAAGTAACTGACTCCGACTCCCGACTCTCGGATCGTAACTCGTAGTTAAATAATTGTTATTAAATTATTAATTAATTAAACATTTTTGATCATCCAATTTTCTTGCTTCATTATTATTGTTATTATTAAAATTATATTTCTTTGCGAAATAATTCCAAACCAAATTTCCAATATACGCTATTCGGACATGTGTAAAAAGGTAGCATATATATATATATATATATATATATATATATATATATATATATATATATATATATATATATATATATATATATATATATATATATATATATATATATATATATATATATATATATATGAGTGTGTGTGCGTGAGAGAGAGAGAGAGAGAGGGAAGAAAAAAATGATAAGACATTTTATAATTTTTTTTTTAAATAATAAAAAGTCTTAAAAACTAAAAAGTTGGTGCAAACTATTTGAGTAGGAAAGGGAGTCGGTAGGTGTCGCTTAATTTAACCAACTCCGACTCTCCATCCTTGTTCAAAACATTTTTATTCCTAAAAGATAACATTTTAATTTATGAAATATACTTGGGCACAACCAAATATGAAATACATGACTAAGTATTGGTTGTACAGGGATGTACAATCCTTAGTTGCCTAGCAATACACACAAATGTTCTATCTTATTACTGTACATTTCTTATAATAATTAAAGTATCGGTATCGGCACCTAAAAAAATAGAGTATCGGTATCGGCCTCTTTACTGGTATCGGTACATCTCGTGTGAATTACATTTGAAGTTTAAAGAAGCATAAAATAATTCAGGATGTGTTTGCATGCTGGAAAGAAATACTAAACAATGAAAAGATCTGGTAAATTTGCTTATATTGATAATTGCATCCCAACATTATGTGCATTTATCAGATCTTAAACTTAATGATCTTAAATTATTTGAAGAAATTTATTGTAGAAACAAGTAAGGGGTGAGATGCTGCTTCAATAATTTATATGCACATTTCAAACTATGAAATTGTTTTCAAAAGCAATAGCAAGTAAAACCAGTCAATCAATACTGTAACTGAAGACAAATCTTTAACCAAGACTAGATTTTCAGTATTTATGGAAAACAAATTTTTTTGTGGTTGTGAATGTCTTCCATTACTAAATTTAAAAATTAATTTTAAAATTAAATTTTTGCAAACAGATACGAATGACAAATTAAAGAATATAAATTAAAAACTTTGAAAGATGTAGAAACTTTGGCAAGGAGGATACAACTGAGATACTTTAATCATATCTGGGAAATGTTCAGAAATCTGAAAGTTCACCTCTGACTTTCTCAAAATTATTTGATCAAATATCTTTTGATTTAAAAGATAGTAAAGAGGGACCACTAGGATCATGAAAGGAAGATGAAAAGAAATGCAAGCAAGCAAGCATTATTTACATACATAAAAAAGTTACAGTATCATTTAAATTTACAATTATCATGAAATGATGACCATTTTGTGTGGTCAAAAACATTTATGAAAAAAAGAAAAGAAAAAGCATTTCCTTCCAAATTTTAAGGTATTTATGAGCAAGTTTTTTTTTTTTTTTTTAGTACAGAAATAGATTGTTCTGAAAATTTATAAATTTTGATGAATTTATAATTTTGCTTCATTGAAAATGATTACTCAATAAAGATTGGTTTTAATTTTACTTTCCTAAGAGAGGTTTTATGTTTATTATTAAAGAAAAACCATGAAAAAATTTAAAAAAATAAAATTATTTCTGCTCCAGCTCTGGCTCAACCCCAAAACTTAAGAGGTGCACTGACTCCTCCCAAAACCTTACAAGCAGTTCTGCTTAATAGTCAGGGAATTATTCCAGACAACAAAAATGTGGAAATGTTTTGAAGAGTAAATTCAAAACATTGCCAATATAAGGTATTAAGGTTTGAAGAATTAATGACTGAGGGTGAAATAAATCTATTTTTCAGATTTATAAAAATGATAGGAAAAAAGATAAAAAACAATATGAAAAGGGATGTATAGGAAACTAGAGAGTTCATGAAATAATCCGATCAATCATGTTTTCTTCTTAGATTTTTTTTTTTTAAGCTGTTTATACATGTATACTCTCTTATCGCAAAATATTTTCCTTATAAAGTAGACAATTTACATAAATTGGAAATAACTAACCTTTAAAAAAATATAATATAATTTTATAAAATTACAGAAAAAAGAGAGAAGTGAAGATACTATAAAGAAATTTGAAAAGTTAGCATTATACCTTTAAGTAAACGGGATGACAAATTTAAAGGTGAATAGTTGGAAAGTAGGTGAGAAGTGGAAAAGTGGCAATTTCATTGGAATACCAGATAGTAGAGTATGGAAATAGATACACGAATAATAAATAGAACCATCATAATATACAATGTAAGGAAATACAAGGTAAAGAGTTGGTGATAGAGATTTACTGATCAGAACTATGCTTAATTTTTTATTCAAGTAGTAATAATAATAATAATAATAATAATAATAATAATAATAATGTACTTACGAGCATGATCAGTTGGATTCATGTATTTACCACTTTGTGGTATTGATGCTTCTCCTTTTAAATATGTTCTAGCTACTATAAGCTAGTTTTGACCCATATATCAGTATATATATTGAATTTACATTAAAAGATCTGTAAGTAGAGAAAAAATTAATTGATACATAGTCATATGTAACATTTGTTCATATTGTATTACTAATAATCCTATAAATCAATCAATACCATAATTTGGACACAGTAATTAACTTAACTGATACACTACTAGGATAAGCATGAAGATATGGCGGTTACTTTGCAAGAAGCATCAAAAGTTCCATTAAAACAAAGTTTAACACGAAATAGGACAAAAAAAACTTCATTGGTTCATAGCCATAAAACTATAATCATTTACTAGGAACATAATAATATACTGGTAAAAGAAATAATCTGGGGTAAAATTACTTAGCATTTTTCTTTATTATTTAAATGTGTTTAATGGTTTGCAAAACCATTTTTTCAAGTATATACTGTTATTTATATTATTAAAATGTTTCAATAATAACTTAAAAAATATATCCTCCATCGACAGGTAGTTTTTCAGGGGAAAAAAAATGATTACAAATGGTTAACTACCAAAAAAAAAAAAAAAAAAAAAAAAAAAAAAAAAAAAAAAAATATATATATAGGATTTAGCTGAAAGAGATGGCAGATAAGGCTGAGATTGGAGAAAGCATGGAAGAGATGCAGATTAATAAGCAACCACCAACAAGAATAGAAATTGTTGAGGCAATTAAATTAATGAAGAATGGAAGAATGGCAGGAATGGATGGAATAAAAATAGATATTGAAAGAGGGTTTGGAGAGCATATTGGAAAGGATAGAACAACTTTTTAAAATAATATGGAAAAAAGAAGTAATACCAGAAGAATGGAGAAGAAAGATAATAATAATGCTACCAGAAAAGGGGCATGTGACAATGTGGTATTTGGAGAGGCATAACAATGCTATCAGTTCCAGGGAATATATTTACTAAAATAATAATAGAATAAAGGAAAAGATAGAAGAAAGAATGAGAAAAGAGCAAGCATATTTTAGGAAGGAAGAAGATGTATAGATCAGATATTTATACTGAGAAACGTGATAGAACAGTATAACAAGTGGAAGAGGTTCATGTTCATGGACTTAGTAGATTTTGAAAAAGCATGACAATCTACATAAGGAGACTTAATAGAAACCTTTTGAGGAGAATGGAATACCAGTGAAAATTATGGGGCTGATCAAGATATTTAATAGAGATTATGAATGAATTGTAGAAGTGGGGGAAGAGTTGTCAGAGGCATTTGGGGTGAGAAGTAGAGTAAGACAGGGTTGCAACATGTAAGCAATGTTGTTCATTGTGGTAATTGGGTAATGAGAAGGATGGTGGAAGGGAAAGGGGACATTACAGGAAAATTCCTGAAAAAAAATGAAAAATTTAATTGTCTCAGTTTTTTATGATAATTTACAAATAGGGTTATTGCATGTTCCAAACACATTTTCTGAAATTTTTTGTTTCCTATGACTAATACTTTTCGAATTATGGGGGGTTAAAGTTTGGGGGAATTGTCCCCACCCCTTCATTTTAAAAGCTTATAACCTTCCTGTCATTCAACATAACACCATACACATATACAGTGTATATATTTTTGAAATTGCATAAAGAAGCACATCTAGTGGAACTAATTTCTAGGATCTAGTTTTATGGTGAAAAAATTTACAGCTATATTCTTCATCACTTGGAAGTTAAAACCCCAATTATTATTTTTGGTTAATAAACTACCAACATACTTTAAACAATTTAAGAAATAACCACTTACATGTGGTACCAATAAATAATAAAAATTCCCTGCACAGTGTTAAAATCATTGTATACATTGTTTAAATAAAAAATGTGTATCTCAACTATACAACCTCTGAAAATTTCATGAACTCGTCACAGATAGGAAAAAAAGTTATGCCCAAAAATATAAAAATTTTACATTCATGAAATGTCACTTTTATTTTGAAAAAAAAATAAATATTTTTTGGCATAACTTTTTTTTTATCCATGAAGAGTTCTTGAAATTTTCAGAGGTTGTATAGTTGGGTGAGATACGCATTTTTTTTAGAACGAATATTTGTATACCCAATGATTTTGACCCTGCACACAAGAATTTTTAAAATTTCCTGAGCACCACTAAAATAGTTGGGTATACAAAAAAATTTTCTAAATGAAAAATGTGTGACTTACCCAACTGTACAATCTCAAAAAATTTTACTTTTTTTATACATATCCAACTATGGACCAACTGAGGCCCCAGATCTGGCCAACCCCAGCTAAAAATCAGGGAAACGGGTTTGCCTGCCAGGGTTAAAATTGCAATTTATACTTATTAATGGTGGATTAAATCAAACAATCTATAAGAAAATTAAGATTTTTCTTCGTTTTTTCAATATTTTCTTTTTCTTTTGACTGCTCCTCTTCTGCTAGTGAATGTTCATCTTTGTGTTTTGATTTTTAGAAGCTCCCATGAAGATTTGGTTGAAAACGGAAGTTAAAGAAATGGGACGGTAATTTAAGGGTTTAATAACCGTTTATTAGAGTGATCCTTCTACTCTCCGCTACAGTCTGAAGGAGCATACGTTTCCACCATAGTATATAGATATTAGTATTACCGTGTTTCTACCAAGAAGTGAAGTTTCAATATATATCGATATCGATAATCTGTTTACTATAATATCGATGATATTTTCAAATATCGATATTTTAGTATCGAACCAACGATATTTTTTATTTATTTTTTTTTTTTTTGCTTTTAAAAATTTTGAGTAGTTTTTGCTTCCTTTATAAAATAAAATTTAAGTACAATTTGTTATTTTTTATTTTTATCATATATATATATAATAAAGGTTAAGCAAAGTTTACTATATAGGGTAAACTTGGGTTAAGAAGTTGTATGACCTTTCGATATATGGAAATATCGATATTGATATATAAATGCAAATTTTTTGAAATTTGTATTATTTAACTTTCATTTCATATTTATGCCTATTATTATTATTATTATTATTATTATTATTGATTATTATTATTATTATTTTAATTATAATTAATTATTTAGTTTTCTAGAGTACTTAGTTCGACTTATCACAACATGAACGATCAACGTTGCCGTGTGACACAGGCCTAACCGATAGATGAATCAACGTTGCCGTGGGATAAAGCCTACTGCCGTATTACACCATATATATATATATACTTAAATAAATATATATATCTATTTGATATAGGAAAATTTTTTTTTACACTTGACATTCTTTATTGGTAATTGCTTATTTAAAAGTTGCAAAAACGCAGGAAGACTCCAATTTGTGGATCAAATTTCAGCTATATCCCTAATATTCATTTTAAAAACTAAAATTTCACCGACTAAGATTGGAGCTCTGATCTTTTCACCATTACATTAGTATTTTATAGTTCTTTAAAGGTAATTTAATGAAAATTCCGAGAAATTTCCTTAACGAGTTCGAAAATTTGTCCTTAAAATTAAAAAAAAGTAATGTCCAATTTAATAAAACTGTTACCACTAACTTTGCAACTGTAATAAATAGGTGACTACTGGGTTTGAAGCTCTGTTCTTTTCATGATTAGATTGATCTTTTATAGGGATGATTTAATGAAAAGTCCGAAAAATTTATCTTGAGTTCGAAAATTTGTCCATAAACAAAATAAATAAATATTAAAAAAAAAAGTAATGTCAAATTTGGTAAACCATTGATTTCACTAATTTTCCGCTGTAATAAAAAGATAACTACTGAGTTTGAACCTTTTAACCATTAGATTAGTTATAGTTTTATGGACATGATTTCATGAAAAGTCCGAAACATTTCCTTTTGGGTCCGTATATATATATTATATATATATATATATATATATATATATATATATATATATATATATATATATATATATATATATATATATATATATATATATATATATATATATATATATATATATATATATATATATATATATATATATATATATATATATATATATATATATATATATATATATATATATATATATATATATATATATAATGGGCAATTTAAAAAAAAGTTTAGATATTGTCTAATATTTTTAAAAATTTCAAATCTTCAAAGATCAATTACTCAAAATATTAGAACGATTCAGAAAATGTAAAACCATCATCCTCATTCACATTACCATAAGGATTCTAAATTATATAAGCACACGTATCATATTTTAGATTTCACACTTATTTTAATTTCAAAGTAATATATTTTTAAAAATTTCAAATTTTTACTCACTCATAATTTACAATGATCAATTATTCAAGAAATTGAAACGACTCATAAAATAAAATACCAATATCTTTTTCACATTACTACAAGAATTCCAAATTAAATAAGCCCAATAATGCACAAATTATGTTTTAACTTTTACACTCATTTTAATTTAAGAGTAATAAATTATTAAAATTTTAAATTTTCACTCACTTATAATTTTCAAAGTTCAATTACTCAAAATATTGGAACGACTCAGAAAATATGAAATCAACATCTCATTCACATTACCATGAGGATCCCAAAATATATAAGCACAAATAATTCATGCCTCATATTTTAGCTTTTTTTTTCAAGCTCATTTTAATTTCAATGAAATATATTTAAATAAATTTTCCATTCTTACCCATAATTTTCAAAATTCAATTCAAAATTTTAAAAAGACTAAAAAAATTTGATACCAGCATCTCATTCACATTACAATAAGGATTCAAATTTATATAAGCACACTAATGCACGCCTCATATATTAGCTTTCACACTCATTTTAATTTCAAGGTAATATATATGTAAAACTTAAAAATTTCACTCGCTCATAATTTTCAAACTGATCACATGCCACTTTTAGAACTTTCTAGGATCTTTATTTTGCAATTGGTTTGGTGAAAAACTGATGAATATTAAAATTTGAACCAAATTCAAAAGTAACTTCTTTGTATTCATTGATTGCCTACAATTACCGTCCCATTTCTTTAACCTCCATTCTTTCTAAAGTTTTCGTATCTATCCTTAACATGAAGATTTGGAAACATCTCAACTCTTCCAATCTTATCTCTGATTGCTAATATGGCTTTTGTAAGAAACTCTTTTCTGGTGATCTTCTTTAACTTCTCTCAGACTCTTGGCCTTCCTCTCTACGGCATTTCGGTGAATCTTTTACTATCACGCTTAACATTTCGAAATCTTTCGATAGGGTCTGGCACAAAGCTTTGATTTCTACACTTCCCTCTTTCGGAATCTATCCTTCTCTCTTATTTTCTGTCCCTTCATTCTATAGCTGCTGTTGTAGACGGCAACCATTCATCCTTTTACTTTATTAATACTGGTGTTCCTCTGTATTCTGTCCTGTCCCAATACTTTTTCCACTTTTCATTAACGATCTTCTTTATTGCTTCATTACCTATCCACTCCTATGCTGATGACTCCACCCTTCATTACTCCTTTCAATTTGAAAAGTGCCTCTCCCAGCAATAGTTAATTGATCCTAGAATAGTGGCCTTGGAGCAACTGATCTCTGATCTTTCTCGCATTTCAAATTTAGGCAGAGAAAACGTAGTTGTTTTCAGTACCTCAAGAACTCAGTTCCCCCAAATCTCTACTCAGCACAATCTTCCTCACAACTATAACATCTTCGAAAACACAACTCAAGCTTTCATCTTTCCTTAGTATTCTCAGCATTTCTTTCTCTCGTGATCTTTCTTGGAAAGATCACATTACTTGACAACACCACTGTCTGCTGTTTAATCAAACATTTCCAAGAAGCTGGCTAAGTTGCTGACTGTCTGAGATGTGGACTACCAAAGAGTGTAGCCGGTGAAGAAACTTTCACTATGGTTTTGGCGAATATTGTGAAAAGTCCTGTAAAATCATTCAGAAGAATAAGCCAGGATGTAAATATAAGTGTATCATATTTTCATGATGTATAAATTTCATCCGTACAAAGTACATCTTGTGCAAGCTCTACATAGTGATGACACAGATAGGTAGATAGAATTTTGTGAATGGATGCGAGCACATATGGATTCCTCAATACCCAAAAGGTCATATGGCCAAAACTTAGCTTTAGGGTTTATCTATATGATGGGTCTAAGCACAACACATGCAACCAAGTTCATTAAAGAAGAAAGCAACATGTAATGCGAAATTCATGCAATTTTGTGATTATAAAGCATTGGACATAGAAAGGCAAACCACACTATTACTCAACCTATTCTTAAATTGTTTTTCAAAGGTTATAAAGTTGGCTGAGATTCACATTTTTTATACAAAAAAATTTTTTTTTGTTTACCCAACGAATTTGATACTGAGCATGGTAAAAATTTTTTAAAATTTTCCCATGCAAAGCATCAAAATGATTGGATATGCTAAAAAATTTCTAAATAAAAAATGTGTATCTTGCCAAACTGTACAACCTCTGCAAGGTTTTATTTATATCCAACCATTTTGTTGCTGTGCACAGGAAAAATGTTGAAATTTTTCTCGTGCATTGCACCAAAATGATTAAGTATAAAATTATTTTTACAGAGGTTATACAGTTGGTGGGATACATATTTTTTATTTAGGAAGATTTTTTTTGTATGCTCAACCATTTTGCTGCTGTGCATTGAGAAAACCAGTAATTTGAAAATTTCCCTGTGCACAGCAGCAAAATGGTTGGATGATTTTGAAGCCCCAGTCGTTCCATAGTTGGAAATATATTAAAAAATTACTTTTTTTTAGAGATTGTACAGTTGGGCAAGTTACAAATTTTTATTTAGGAAAAAAAATTTGTTTACCCAACTATTTTGGTGCTGTACTCAGGAAATTTTATAAAAAAATTTCTTGTGCGCAGTGTCAATATAGTTGGGTATACCAAAAAAATTGATCTTAATAAAAAATGTATATCTCACCCAACTATACAACCTCTGAAAATTTCATGAATGCTTCGCGGATAGGAAAAAAGTTATGCCCAAAAATATTATTTTTTACGTAAAAAATTTCACGTTACATGAAATATAAAATTTTTATATGTTTGGGCATAACTTTTTTTCTACCTGTGACTAGTTCATGAAATTTTCAGAGGCTGTATAGTTGAGTGAGGTACACATTTTTTATTTAGAACAATTCTTTTGTATATCCAATAATTTTGACACTGTGCACCGGAATTTTTAATATTAATTGATTAGTTTTAACTCATGCAAGTGTTACGTTTTTCCCCAGTTTCATTTTTTCATCACCCACGATTTTAAAAACTTTGTTAAAAATATTAATTTTCAAATTTCCATATATTTTTTATATTAAAATATTAAGAAAGGTTCGTATTTCTCAAAAAAAATTATACATATAGTTATATCATGTAATCCATCCTGATTTTTCGCTTCTTCCGAAAGTCGAAATTTTCTGAAAATTGGTTAGGTTTACCCCGTTTTACGGTATATATATATATATATATATATATATATATATATATATATATATATATATATATATATATATATATATATATATATATATATATATATATATATATATATATATATATATATATATACTCCAAGTTCCTGTATTTAAGCATCATTTAAGATAATGGTAATAGTGCTGTCACAGAAGTTCAGCCTTCAACTTCAGGTACAAATTTACCTCGTCAGCTAAAATCTCTACAGACTCAACCTCAGACAAGGTCAATCAAAGAAAGACCACTTAGACATGAGCTGCTGTCAAGTGTCATGAATTCCTTCACAGGAATTTATTTATTTGTAGTGTTTTATTAAGTTTAGTAATTGAAATGATACTATAGAAACTAATAGCTAAATTATGCTTATATTTTTTAAGACCTGAAAGAGAAGAGTCGCATTTAGTGTTACAATTAAATAATAAAGGACCCTTCTATGATTTTTCCGAAGATATGTTGCTTTCTTGGAGTTCCTTAATATATATAACCTTAATATATCTTAATTAGAATTTTGACAAAAAAAAAAAAAAAGAAAAAAAAAAAAAAAAAAAAAAAAAAAATGAAAGAAAAAAAAAACACTTACATTTTATGAAAACGTCTGAACGAGACGATAAATTTGAAAAAGTGCCTGTTACAATTAAATAATAAGAGAAAATTTACCATGATTTTTTCGAAAGAAATGTTACTTCTTGAAGTTCCTTAATATAAAACTTAAATATATTTTAGAACGCTAAAGAAGTTTAAGTAGTGGGTTATGGTTCATTGAGTATTGCATGTGTAATGGGGTTTAGTTTTACTTTTATCTATGCATGACTATGCATGAATGAACTGATAACTAGGATGGGATAGACCTAGTCTTCCGTGCATGTATTAGTATTGTTATTGTTATTATTTGTTTGGACTGGGACAGTCTCGATAGGCCCTTGTGGCTTCTAACTGTCTCTATTTTCCTATGTTCCTAAGTAGAAGTATAAAAACTCTGGGTTTGAGCTTTTATTTAAAAACTTGAAAGAGAAGGGTCATAATTAGTTTACAATTAAAAAAATAGAGAAGACTTACTATGAACTTTTTCAAAAGTTTTGTTGCTTTTGAAGTTCTTTCATATACGAATCCCATATAATTAAGAACGTTACGAGTTATATATTTGAGTAGAAGGCAATGAAAATGATAGTTAGAAAGATTTTGAAAAAAAGAAATATATAACTCATACCTTAAACCTTGATTTTGAAGACTTGTAATAAACAAGCGAAAACTTTTACATTTTAATGACGTGTTGACTTGACCATGATTTTTAAAAAGTGTCAGACTGATTTGTAAAGCCGAGAGATTGTTGTAGAAAAATGTGCGACATCGATACAAAAAATAAACCCGCAACTCTACAAACTCTTAACAATGAGAACTTAAAATATAGATAAAATTTATACATACACTAGATAAATTAGTGAAAGCATATAAACAGTTTTTATAGAAGTCAATTGAAAGGATAGTAAGAAAGAGGTGAATAAGAAAAAAGAAATATAACCTCATACCTTTTAACTCTGAACTTTGAGGACTTGTAATGAACAGCAAAAACAATTACATTTTATAAAAACGTCCGAACGAGAAGATAAATTTGAAAAAGTGCCTATTTTCTAGCCGGCAGTTGTTTAGGTGCCAAACTTTGCAAACCCCTATGAAGGAGAACTTAAATATAAGGAAAACTTAAAATATATAAAGTATATTACACTAGATAAAATAGTGAAAGCATTTAAAAAGTTTTTATAATATGTATTTTAAGGAACTTATAAAACAACAATCTTTAAAAAAATCATAGTAAGTTTTCTCAATTATTTAATTGTAGCACTAATTTCGGCCCTTCTCTTTCAAGTCTTTAAATTAAAACTGTGAAAAATATTTTTTATAATTGTAGTTTTTATAATTTTTGTACAGAATAAATGTTCGGATACTTGGCAACCTTTCTTTTTCCCATCTCTCAAAGACCACAGACCACAGGTTACAGCAGCTGCCTTTCTTGTTAAGAGTATGACTGTATGTTTACGTTCATTTTTCTTATTGGTAAAATCGTCGTTCTACACTAGTAAATGAAGGTCATTGGTGGTGTTACTATCACTTTTGAAGCCTTTATGTATTTTAGTCAGACATGTTCGTTTTATTCCTTAATATGGTTAAGTTACGTAGATTTTTATTTATTATGAGTTTCTTAATGAATTACTCTGATGCGAAGGGAGAAACATTTAATATATTCAGTAAACATTATGGCCATCTGGAAAAAAAATATGGAAGACTTCCAGAAAAGGAAAGAATAAGGCTAAAGGATGTTGCCAAAGAAATGTTTACCTTTGGCTATGATAATTATCTCAAATATGCATATCCTCTTGATGAGTTGGATCCAATTCATTGTCGGGGAAGAGGCCCAGATTATGATAACCCGTAAGTACTTTCTAACTAGTTAGTTTAAAATATCAGTTTTAGGAAACTTCAGATTGCATTTCAAATCTTTAGATTCGCCAATGGAATAATAAAGATACTGCAAAAATTGACAAGAGTCTAATTTAAGACTGTCAATCTGTAATTTAAGTTGCTGTAATGCAACCAGTCTATTTCTTTGCATATCAGAAATTAATTATTAAAATATATTTCGGCAATTCTTTGTCAGAGTGGCCTGTTAACTGATTTGGTAATTGTAGCGTTCACGGGAGTGGATTTTTTCGTACGAGACAAGGTTGCTGAAAATACCTACATACCTACGGGTTGCTAATTCAATTGAAACTACGTATTCACGCGTTGCGAGTTCAACTGAAACTGATACCATAGTACTATGCTGCGACATGCCATTTTTTTTTTGTTTTCTTCTCAGCGTAACTACAAAAAGGAAATGATATGTTTGCTTATTTTTTTGGTTAATCGACGAACGCCAAATTATTTTGTAAGAAAAAAAAATTAAAAAAACACTTAAATTAAAAAAAAAAGTTTAAAATAATAGGAATAATTATGACGTCATAATATCGTTTGCCGCCATTATAAAACTCTCTCACGTGCCCTCGTTGGTGAGGCAGCTGTCAAAAAAAAAAAAAAAAAAAAAAAAATCTTTCAATGTTTTGACGAGTTGCTATATTTTAAAATATGGTGAAGCTAAAAATGGAAATAATAGTTAAAATTTACAAGAATTTTGCATGATGCGGGATATGGGGTAATGTGATAATAATAATAATAATAATAATAGTTATTATATATATATATATATGGTAAAGGTGGAGTTTGTTTCTGAGTTTCGATTGTTAAAAAATATCGAAAATCGAAAATATCGGAGAAGCCTATCGTAAACAAGAGAGTTGCCAGAGGTACAATTACTGACATACACACAATTATTATTACTTACTTTTCTAGCAGAACCTAATTCGACTTATCATAACCTGAACTACCGAAGTTGCCGTAAAAGAGGCCTAACCTACACAAGAAGTTGCCGTAAAAGAGGCCTAACCTACACAAGAACCACATCCGACCACAATGTAAATAAAACACAAACTAGAATTCTTTTAGGGATATAATATCGATTAAAAATAAAATATCGAAATAAAAAACTATCGATATAAAAAATATCGAAACAGAAACAATCTCCACCTAAGCCTATATATATATATATATATAATATATATATATATATATATATATATATATATATATATATATATATATATATATATATATATATATATATATATATATATATATATATGAGAGAGAGAGGAATGTAAGTGAAAATTTATCACCATCACTCACGGGTCGGGGGTACGGGGGGCAGCAGAGCCCCCGTAGACAAATGATCGTGTGCCATGCACATATTTTATAATACAAGTTGCAAATGCATGGCACACGAGTGTTTGTCTATGGGGGCTCTGCCCCCCGTACCCCCGACCCGTGAGTTGGTGGTGATAAAATTTTCACTTATACTTCTATCTCTACATATTATTATTATTATTATTATTATTTTTATTATTATTATTATTATTTTATTATTATTATTTTTATTATTATATTATTATTTATTATTTATTATTTTTATATATATATATATATATATATATATATATATATATATATATATATATTTATTTATTTTTTTTTTTTTTAACGCCAATGATCCAGCAACCTTGTCGTATCACAAATTCTTAGGCTATGTTGTTAGTTTCAAATTCCTACGCGTAGTTCTAGTCGAACTCCCAACGCGTAGGTATATTAGCAACCTTGTCTCGTACGAAAAAATCCACTCCCGTGAACGCTACAATTACCACTGATTTTAACCATTTTTGTACAGAATTCAAAATGCAGTAAAAATAAAACCAAAAATATTACCTGGAGAGACCTATAACATTATTTATTCAACTAGCAAATATCTATAATTTTCAACAGTAGTATACATCTTCAACACGAAAAAGACTGATCATGGCTTTCATATGCAACAAAATAAAATGTATGCAAAGCCATGGTTACTAAACTGATGAATTCTAGTTGTCATAATTTTTAAAATTGCCAGAATATTAATATATTCGTAAGCTATAATATATATATATATATATATTTTGAAGTAATATATATATATATATATATATATATATATATATATATATATATATATATATATATATATATATATATATATATATATTTTATTTTTTTTTTTTTTTTTTTTTTTTTTTGAAGTAATATGTTCATATCATAGATATTTTAATTTATTTTATTTTTTTTATGTGCTGACATATGTGACTTACTGGCTGTTAGGTATACTTTTACTCTTCAAGTCCAGGCAAGGTAAAGTTAAACTAGTTTGTTAGATTTTAGAATTTTGGTAAATTTTTAAAATCTAATAAACTAGTTCAACTTAACCTGCTGGACTTAAAGGGTAAAAGTAGGCCTAACTTCCTGAATATCTGATATATCATTACATTAAAATTTTTTTTTTTTAATTCAATAAATTAAACTATCTGTGATGTGAATATATTATTATATATATATATATATATATATATATATATATATATATATATATATATATATATATATATATATATATATATATATATATATATATATATATATATAGGCTTAGGTGGAGATTGTTTCTGAGTTTCGATATTTTTTATATCGATATTTTTTTATGTCTATATTTTATTTTAATCGATATTTTCCTGCCTATAATTAGCCCTAGGCTACTATGTCGTGCAAACATTCTTGTGTACGTTAGGTCTCTTTTACGGCAAATTCTTGTGTAGGTTAGGCCTCTTTTTACGGCAATTTCGGTGGTTCAGGTTATGATAAGTCGAATTAGGTTCTGCTAGAAAAGTAAGTAATAATAATTGTGTGTATGTCTAGTAATAGTAACTGGCAACTCTCTTGTTTACGATAGGCTTCTCCGATATTTTCGATTTTCGATATTTTTAAACAATCGAAACAAAAAAAAAATAATATATATATATATATATATATATATATATATATATATATATATATATATATATATATATATATATATATATATATATATATATATATATATATATATATATATATATACCGGTATATATATATATGGTAAAGGTTAACAATTGTCTGACCTTCGATATATGGAAACATCAATATATCAATGCAAATTTTTTTACATTTGTATTATTATTATTTAGCTTTCTTTTCATTTATACCTATTAATATTATTATTAATTTGGTTTTCTAGTATACTTAGTTAGACTTATCATAACCTGAATGACTGTAGTTGCTGTGTGATACAGTACTAACTGATTGATGGAAATTTCAAAATATTGAAATAAAAATATATATATACAATGTCAGATAACATCTTAACCTAAGCCTATATATATATATATATATATATATATATATATATATATATATATATATATATATATATATATATATATATATATATATATATATATATATATATATATATATTCTTTTGCACATTATCACTTACAAGATATATATTTATTTCAATTATGGCAACTAGAATTCATAAATTTTGGCAATTATGGCTTTGAACATATTATATTTTATTAATTATGAAAGCCATAATCAGTCTTATTCATATTGAAAAGTATATTTTTATTAGTTAAAAGTATAGTTATTTGATAGTTGAATAAATAATGTTATAGGCCTCTCTAGATAATGTTTTTGGTTTTATTCTTATTTTTTATTACGTTTTATGTATTGTGCAAAAATGGTTAAAATCGTTAACAGACCACTCTGACAAAGAATTACGTACATTTCCTTATACCTCAATTTATTTTTTCATTTTTGACACTATAAGGACAAAACCTATATAAATTTATTAGATATATATTACCAAAGTACAGAACAGTAATTTTGAAGAAAAGCATTTAAAAAACTTTTTTTCTTTTAATTATGTTAAAGTGTAGATATCAAGACAGTTAATTTCAATATGACTACCATTTATTTTTTATTTTTATATAATGCACTGTTGCCTGTTATGAGAATGTGATGTTGCAATTATATAATCTGGTAAATTTTTAATAATTAAAAAAGAAAGTAAAAATAAAATGCTAAAAAAGAGAAAAAGTAACCATATTGGGTAAATTTAACTTTTCTCTACTATAAATTATATATTTAAATATATAGTTATATTTCAATATTTTGTAAAAAATCAAAATAAATTTAATGAAGGGTGTAATTTTGGCATTGCTAGTTGTAGAGATGGGTTTATAATACTGGTTCGGGATTGATGGTGGTATGAATAAAAATAAAATTGCTTTACAACATGGGCCAATTAATAAGAATGGAGATAATATTAGAAATCAAGATGGAAAAGATACATATAAGGACAAGTTAAATATATGTTTCTATACAAATGCTCAGGTCCTTAGAAACAAAAGAGATGAATTGACTAGTTATATCATAGAGGAGGATCTCGACATTGTTTGCATTACTGAAGCATGGGTCAAGGAGGCATTTTATGGAGACATCCTACAGGAATATGAAATAGATGGATACTTGTTTACCTATATCAATGAATGGAAGAAGTGTTGGAGGTGTAGCACTAAGTTAAAAGCAATATTGGATTAGTGTTAATATCTGACATTAAAACATATCATGATGTGGTGTTTGTGTGGGTAGATACTCTTAAGCATAATAAATCATACAGGATAGGGGCATTTCATAGAGCCCCTAATCAGAATCAAGTATTAGATGAAGAAATGGAGAAGGAAATCAAGGTAGCATGTCAAAACACTGTAAAAGGGATAGTCATAATAGGAGATTTTAATTTTCCAGACATTGAGTGGAATACTTTGAGTAGTATAGTTAATAGAAGTTTGGTATTTATAAATTGTATTCTATGAAACTTTTTTTGAGTCAGGTGGTCCAAGAACTTACAAGGCATGCATCATTGTTAGATTTAATATTAACAAATGAAAATATGGTAAATGATGTCAGAGTAGAGAAGACATTAGGGCTAGTGACTATAATATAATTAGATTTAACTGGAATGTGATGTCTGGGCCGAAATTGCAAGTCAATAAGGAAAAGAGGTTAGATTTCAGAAATGGTGATGTTAGCAAATTTTCAGCAATGTTTAATGAAATTGACTGGGATAAGGAGTTTAATTGTGAAAATTGTTCTACTATGTGGAAACCTAGTTGGTGGAATAGAGGTAAAAGAGAAAATCAGTGAAAAAGTATAGATGTTTTAAAATATTAAAAGGCAGTAGTAGGGAGGAAGATTTAGAACATTACAAGAGAATTAGGAATGAACTTAACCAGTCAATAAGAAAAGCAAAGAGAATGACAGAAATTAATTTGGCAAGGAATAGTAATAAAGACTTGAAAAAGTTTTTTAGCATCTATAAATTTAAAAGTAAGGATAAAAAAATTGGCCCAATTAAAATTGACGAAAATTTAGTAAGTTCGGATAAGGAATTGGTTAATATTTTCAATGCTTATTTTGTATCAGTGTTTACTGAGGAAAGATTGGATAGCAGTTTAGAGACTAATAGCTCTAGTATACATATAATAAATAGGTGTACAACAACTGAAATTGAGTTAAATGAAATTAAATCTTTAGTAAAACATATTGACCCAAATAAGGCAGCGAGCCCTGATGGTGTATATTGTAGAATTCTAAAGGAGTGGGAGTAGCAGTATTGGAAAGGCATTGTATTTGATTTTTAAACAAAATTTTGCTTTTGGTGAGGCACCTGAGGACTAGAAAATGGCATATGCGGTGCCCATTTATAAGAAAGGTAGAAAAGAAGATCTAGGAAACTATAGGCCAGTTAGCTTAACATCCCTGGTTGTAAAAGTTTTGGAAAAGTTACTGAAAAGTCATATAGGAAAACATTTGATTGATAATAAGATACTGCATAACTCCCAGCATGGTTTTAGAAATGGTAGATCATGTCAGATTAACCTTCTAAAATTTATGGAATATATTACTGAATATGTAGATAGGTATGATCCAGTTGATGTTATATATTTAGACTTTAACAAGGCTTTTGATAGGGTGCCCCATGTAATGCTGATGCAAGTTGTCACAGTGTATATAGATGGAGTGGTGCACAATTGGATTAAAGAGTGGTTGAAGAACAGAAGGAAGTGTGTGCTACTGAACTGAAATGTCATTATGGGAAACTGTGAAGACTAGGATCTCACAGGGTTCTGTGCTGGGACCACTACTGTTCCTCATATATATAAATGATTCAGACAAAGGTCTTAAATGTAAGGTTTCTAAATTTGCAGATGATACCAAAGTGTTCACCTCAGTAAGGAATATTAATGGACATATGAAGCTTCAAGGGGATCTAGATAGACTCCTTGGATGGACAGATAAGTGGCAAATGGTTTTAATAGTAAAAAATGTAAAGTTCTTCATGTAGGTTACTCAAATGAAAGATTTAATTATGATATGAATGGGGATTGGCTTGAGTCTGTGGACCAAGAAAAAGATTTAGGTGTGATTATTAGCAGTAATCTGAAAGTAGGTGATCAATGTTTGGAAGCAAGGAATAGAGCTAATAAGATGTTAGGTTTAATAAATTGCTATATAATAGCTATGTTAGGCCAGCATTAGAGTATTGTGCACAAGTTTGGGATCCACATTTAAGAAAAGACATAGATATGCCGGAGAGAGTACAACGTCGATCAACAAGGATGATTTCTGGCTCTGAGAGTAAGAGCTATGAGAAGAGGTTGAAGGAGATGGGAATGTTCTTAGTTGAAAGGAGATTTCTCAGAGGGGATATGATACAAGTTTACAAAAAATTTCCATCTGACAGTAATACTGAGATTGAAAATTACTTTATTGTGGATCATGAAAGAGAAACTAGAGGATATGATAAGAAAATTAAGCAAAGGTCATGTCATTTCGATCTAAGAAAATACTCTTTCAGTAATAGAGTTGTTAATTTTTGGAATGACTTGTCACAGGAGGTTGTTGACTGTGATTCTCTTACAGGATTTAAGAGGGGCCTAGAAAGATATATGGATGGTTTAGGTATCGTATAGAGTAACTTGATTAAGCCATATTGGTGGATATTTATGTATTTTCAGACCAGCTTGTGACTAATCCTATGAATTTAGACCAGCTTGTGACTAAGCCTATGAATTTTAGATCAGCTTGTGACTTAGTCTCACTAGCAGTTTTGTAGTGGGTGTTGGTTCATTGCTTGTTGTATGTGTAATTAATTAACTTTACTAAATATATGCAGGGGGTTAGTTTTATTTTTATCTTACTTCGCATGAACGTTAAGGATTATTTATTTATGCTTTAGGTACAGCTTTAGGTTTATAGTAAATAAAGATAATGAGTCCTTAGTATAATCAAGTAAAGATGGTATCTCATTTTATATTATTGTATTTGATCCATTATTTTTATGGTTTTGAGATATAGTTTGACTATATGTTTTGGATTCTGCTGTTTCCTATTCTCATTATTCTTAAAGATTAATCAAGTGGTATATTTCTCTCAGGTCTAATGTGAATATCAATGACGTTCTTGGTGATTATTCTTTAACACTTGTTGACACACTTGACACATTAGCTATTATAGGTGAAGAAAAAAAATTTAAAGAAGCAGTACAACTTGTTATTGAAAATGTTACATTTGATAAAGATACAACCATCCAAGTTTTTGAAGCAAACATAAGGTAAGTTTTATAATTACAGTAAATATATTTTCCTTTAGTAAAAATTATTAATTGTAAGAATGCTCATGGTTGGGTTAATAATTAAATTCCTCTATGTATTTTTCTGGAAGAGTGTAGAACACATTTTTTTTTCTATTTCTCCATTCACTTTAACTTATTTCCAGTGCATGTATTTTTTTATACATTGTCATTTAATCTTGATATAGTCAGTTTAGGTCCTTAACCTTTACCACCAGAGGTCTTAAAAAATTAAAACTGATAAATATTGAATGAAAAAAATATTTTAAGTAATAAATGTTGAATCCATATTTCTTTTTCTTTTTATTTAAAATCATTATTATTATTATTATTATTATTATTATTATTATTATTATTATTATTATTATTATTATTATTATTATTAGTTAGAAGTTTGAAAAATATATTATTTTTATAGTGTTCCTTCGACAGTACTATTACATGAATCTCATTTGGATGGTACCCTTGTTATTCATGTTACCACATTACTATTGTATAGTAATTCTGCAGTGAAACAATTTTATATGAAGATATACAATCCTGTTTTATAAATTCACCTCTCATTGCAAATTTACTTTATTTAAAACTCATCTTTCTATGATTCAATTGATCTCTTGTATAATAAAGCACTTTCTATATTAAGCAGCCATTTGGCTGAATTTATTTTGTTTTCTTTACAATGTATTCATTATCAGTTATGCTTTTCAGCTAACCAATTCATTTATATACTCAGAATAATAGGAGCTCTTTTGTCTGCTCATCTGTTAATAAGAGACAAATCGCAGCCTTTCGGAAACATTGAACCAGATTGGTATGCTGGTGAGCTTTTAGAATTAGCGTCAGATCTTGCTTCTAGACTCTTACCTGCATTTGAAAATTCACAAACTGGTCTTCCTCATCCGAGGGTAAATAGTTTGTTAATGTTATTTTGTTTTTTCTTATTGTAATATGTCTAGATTACATAATTATTCTTAAAATGATTTTTTAATACTTCTTAATTTTATTTTATGCTTGTTGTAGAAAGAAATTGCAAAGTGTTTGTTATTTTACTATTTAAGGAAAATATTCATCTAACCCTTACAATGTATAGAGTATTTAATACTTCCTAATGTTATGCATATATCTGTTACTTATTAGGTGAATTTAAGAACGGGAGTTCCTAAAAATGCAAGAACAGATACTTGTACTGCAGGTGCTGGCACACTAATAGTCGAATTTGGCATCCTAAGTCGGCTTCTTGGAGATCCAACATATGAATTAATAGCAAGAAGAGCAAGTAATGTTCTTTGGCAGTTACGCCATGAAAAAACTGGATTGTTTGGTGATAATCTAATTTTTACATTATCTTATTAAAAAATTTATAAATTTTTACAGTTTATGAAACTCATTTGTGAATATTTTCCTCTAAAACTATCTTTTAAAATACTAATATCATCAACAACAATGAAATTACTAATTTTAAGTTCAATATCAAATATTTTTTTAAATCTGGGGCAGCTTAAATTTTTCTTTATTCAGATAAAATTTAATTATTTTTACTTTTTATAACAACTCAGTTATTGCTTTATAAATATTCTTAAAATATTATTTTTAAATTTTTTTTTTTTTAAAGATTAAGATCAAAATCAAATGTAAATTCAGTGTTCTTTTGGGTTTCTACATCAGGAAAATTCGGGATATCAACAAAATCCTTTCAAAAACAAAGCTTCAAAATGTTTTTCTTTTTTATATTTAGGTAATGTGGTGGATGTCAATACTGGAAAATGGGAGGGAGAGCTAAGTGGTGTTGGTGCTGGATTGGATAGTTTTTTCGAGTACATGTTAAAAGCCTATATTCTTTTTGGCAAGATGGAAGATTATGCTATGTTCAACGAGTCCTACAATTTAATTAAGCAATATATGAGAAGAGGGTAAGATTTTTTTTTTACTTTTCATTTAAGAAATTTAAAAGTAGGCATTTTAAAAGTATATTTAAAACTTTTCTGAAAAGCTTAAAAGTTATTATTATTATTATTACTACAACTGTTAAGCTAATAATAATAATAATAATAATAATAATAATAATAATAATAATAATAATAATAATAATAATATTTTATCAAGCAAAGTGCCTTACAATTAATATTAATTAACAAATTCCACCAGAGTTTGGGGAGATCAAGAGGCAGGGCAAAATTAATAGCCAACATGTTCTGATGTACAGTGTTTGAAAGTGTGCAAGTCAAAGGAAGTCGGACAAATAGAAAATGAGATTGTGCTCCCGATTTTACAAGTGGAGTACATTTATGATTGAGCATGACTATTATGTATGCCAAATAGGTTATATTAGGTATCTTTGTAGAACTCTAATACTTCTGCTGCTATATAATATCAAAGAATAAGCGATAGAGTAATATTTAGACTCAACTTTAATTGACATTTTTAAAAATACTTGTATATTTAGGGAGATAAGTAAACAAATAATAATTTAAGGTTGTGAGTATAGCAACACTTAGAAGACAACAGGAAGAGTGCTCTGATGATTTTGTGGCGGAGTGTAAGGAATGATATTTTTATTGATTTAATTCTCTAAGGTATTAAAGAATGCTTTTTAAAATGCAAGAAATAATGAAAGTAGAACTGGGATATTATTTTGCCGAATTTGCAAGTCGTAGTATTGTTTGTTGTCGGGGAAAATAATATTCGTGACTTGCTATACTTATAATTGTGAGACGATATCAGGAAAATGGATAAAACATAAACGTATCAAAACTGGACTTCATACTCATCCATTAACTATGTTGAAGTGGAACAAACTTTTAGGAGAAAATTTCTACGAAATTGGAGGGATTCTATCAAGGAGATATTTCTGTTGACTTTGCATCGTTTTATTACGAATGATAAGGAGACGACATTTTATGGTTGCTAGTTTACTTGGGTGCTATAGGCAAGGTTCAAAATCACAATTGAAAATATAAAAACAGAACCACCATGTTGTAGTCTGACATAGCTTAGTTGTAGATGGAGGTTTAGGAAGAAATTATAAAGGATTTACTTCCAGATTCAGAAAGATTTAAAGAAATTCATTGAATTTGCTTGTCTTGATTTTGATGGAACGCTCGGATATGAACAAATATCAGCTTACTTAAATAAATTAGTGTAAATATGTTATTATTTAATTTAGTAAATAATTTATTCAATTTATAAAAACCTTACATGGAAAAACAAGATAAAACATTTGCAATAAACCAGATATTTAAAACTCTTTGATGGCAACCATCATTAAAATATTGGAACCAACGATAATATGAATAATTAATAATAATTAGTTTACTTTATTCAAAACTCATTAATGATCAGAAATTGCTAAAATAATAATTGTAAAAATTTGTGTACAAATATGTTAGGGTATTAATGCAAGATCTTAACCAATGTTTTCAAATTAAAGGCCTTGGTCTAGTTCCGTAGTGCTTGTTTGCATCACGTGCCCATTCTAGATTCGCTCTAGGGAAAATTGATGATTGAAAATTTGTGATGTAAACCTCGCTGTAGCATGTTTAAAGATTGTTAAATCAAAATTTAATGATCTTGCTTCATTTGACACTTCGCTTGAAGAATCTTCAAGATCTGTACTGAATTTTTACTGTGGGAAACACCCAGAGACTTGTAGAATTTCTTGTAAATATATTGAATAAAACTAATAACATTATTATTATTATTATTATTATTATTATTATTATTATTATTACTATTATTATTACTATTATTATTAAAGACGTGCTCATTGTAATGAAGGCCACGGAAGTCACCCTCTATATGTAAATGTTCATATGAAAAATGGTGGCACACATACAACTTGGATTGATTCACTGCAGGCAGCATTCGCTGGTATTCAGGTATGTTTATTAACATTTTCAATCCCTTGCTATAGTTTTATACTTTTCAGTTATATCAGAAACCAAATCTTAAGACAAATAGATTATAAAGCTTAATCATTTGAATTAAGAATGTGAGTCTATGAAATGGGAATGAAAAATAGAAGAAGCGAAGCTCTGTAATGTATGTCACCTTTAAACAAAGTGTTTTTCGTGTTTCCCATCGTGGAAGCCTTCTCAACCCCTCTACGCTCACGGAAATCCTTCTTGAATATACTCAATTACGTTTGTATCTCATCTTCAGAAATGACAAATTGCTGTATCCAAGACAGCCTCTTGTGACACCTACCTTCATGTTGATCGATCATTGGAAAGGTTTGAGAACTATTTATAATCCCTTCTCCAAATTCAGTGTGAGAAATCTTTGCCCCAAAAGAGTGACCTAAGAATGTGTAGGCAATGAAGCAGAACTATTATGGAACATTCATGATCTCGTTTACCAGTAGTATTCGGTCATTGTAGTAAGTAAAGGGCTTTTTCCATGTCCTTTCCTTACCCATACAAATATGTACATGCTTAATCATTGTGGAGAAAAATCTAAAATTACGTAATTTTCAGTTTAACTACAATAGTTGATTCAGTCAAAGGTAAAAAGACGCTCACAACGTTAATTAACATTGTCAACTTTATACTTCAAACAAAACAATACCTCCTACCTAATTAATCCACCTTGACATAATAGGGAATTTAGGGAAGTTTTAACAATGGTTATTCGTTTATCTATATTAATTTTTATTTATCAGTATAGGTTTGCAGCTTTCTCAGCTCTTGGTCTATTTTTATGACAGGATTGAAAAATTATTTTAAAAAATTCAGCACCTTCAAATGAAGGTGGGATTTTGAATGTATAATTTGGTTAAACATATTTTTCTTTTTATCATTGCTTAGATTTTGTCTGAAACAGTTTAGATGTCTAAAGTGGATAGTTTAAGTATCAAGAGTTTTAGCCATGGGTAATTGACATTTCATGTTACTAAAAACATTTGATTAAAAAATATAATATAAATTCTTAATTATACTAAAAATTTATTGACAGAGAATATATGGAGTGAGGTAGGCTCAATATTCAGTATCTGTATTACCAGGGTGTGGGACGTGGATTGAACTTTATATTACTCGCCAGATTCTTCCCACAACTACCACCCTTATAAAAATGGTTAAACTTCATAATATGTATTTCTGAAATTTTTATATGAAAAAATTCAATTTAGTCAGTTTTTGGTATTTGTATTTGGTATTAAAAACTATAAACAAAAAATAAAAAAGGATTTGTTAAACTCAAGATACTGAGAAGTGAGGGACGTATCTTTTTGTATATTTGGAGTTTGAGCTCTCATACCTTAATTATAGCCTGTCTAGGTGAATCATGGTATCCACTAATTGCATAAAATCGGCATCATCATAAGCGGTTGCGGTGGTGGATGTTGATAGTGACGTAGACATCAGGTCCACTTCGAATTGTAATTTAAATTTTTTAATTCTTATTCAGTTTTATGTAGTTATATACTGGTCTAGTCATAATTTTATTAACTTCCTTTAAATTAGTGAAGACTTTATTTTTCAACCTTTTAACAACTAATCACTCGATTTGAGGATCTGAAAAATTATTTGTCTTAAGATATTTAACATTTACCAGCTAACACAAAAGTTTACCGATATTAAAAGGACTATAATTTGAAATTTATCATTCTGACGATGTATTAGGGTTAGAGAAGTATTGAAAATGTTATGAAAGTTAAGAAAGTTACATTGGTTTAATTAGTATTATCACAATTATTAAAAGTGAAGTAAGGTAAATATTTTGTTTAAAATATTTACTTTAGGTTCTCGCTGGAGATGTAGAAGAAGCCATTTGCACTCATGCCCTATATTATACAATTTGGAAGAAATATGGGGTACTACCAGAGAGATTTAATTGGCAACAGAAGGTTCCAGACGTAAGCTTTTATCCATTACGACCAGAATTTGCTGAAGCAACGTATTTGTTGTATCAGGTACGTATTTGGGTTTCTTGTCTTCCATGTTCTTATGCCTTTTTCTAATTTGCAGGAATTTTGTGGGATCAGTCAACTGTTTACAATTTTCATAGTACTGTTTTAAAAAATATATCTTTTGCTTTTATAATATTTCTCTGCTGATATATTGAGTTACCGACTTCTTTACTCTCTCGTAATGAAATTTAATTAATAGAAAACATAGGTGCCAATATGTTGCAACTAGAAACGAATAGTTAGTTTTATTTATATATCGTTTCCTTGAAGGACAAAAATTTAATTTTTACATCATATTTGAAGGAACAAAGTATCTTTTCACATAGTGGAACTTAAGAATTATTATTATTATTATTATTATTATTATTATTATTATTAGGCAACAAAAAATCCATTTTATCTACACGTTGGACGAGACATAATGGAATCATTAAATAACATTTCACGCGCTGAATGCGGATTTGCAACTGTTCATTCCGTGTTGGATAAAAGTTTGGAAGACCGAATGGAGTCTTTCTTTTTATCGGAAACGTGTAAATATTTGTATTTGGTAAGTAGATTTACTCATTATTGTTATTAGTTTCAGCAGTACCTTTATCATATTTACAAACATAATACTGTTATATTCAAGGGTTGTTTGGTTAAAAAAACTAAAAAAAAAAAAAAAAAAAAAAAAAAAAAAAAAAAAAATTTTTTTTTTATTTTTTTTTTTTTTTTATTTAGTTTTTTTAAATTTAATTTATTAAAAAAAAAAAATAATATATATATATATATATATATATATATATATATATATATATATATATATATATATATATATATATATATATATATATATATATATATATATATATATATATATATATATATATATATATATATATATATATATATATATATATATTAAATAAATCAAAATGGCGAAGCACAAATCTTCCTCGGAGAATCCAAGAGGGGCGAATTCCAAATATAGGTCCTCATGAACTCCTTCCCCCATCACCACTTGGGAGTTGGTGGCCTCCGGTGATGGGGCTGGTGCCACCAAGACCTTGTTGCCGACTTGCCCTGGTGCACGGTCTTCTTTTTCATTAATTTCTGCAACATTCGCGGTCTTTTGTCTAATCTCCACTTTGTCGAACACCACCTCTCTTCTTCTAGACCTCATCTCTTGTTCTTCAAACTGAAACTCAGATGTCTGAGTGCTCTGACAGCAAACCCTACTTGTTTCCTCCTACTGTCTCTATCCTCAATTTTCGGACAAAAGTGGATGTTGCGCATATGTGCGCAATGATGTCTGTCCTCGTGTCTCTAATTTGAAGTCTGAATTCTCTACTTTATGGCTTAAACTTTCTTGCAACTCTACAACTAAATTCATTTGTTCTGTCTACTTATCTCCTAACTCTACAGACTATCCAAACTTCTTCGACTATCTTAACTCCAAAATAGAACACATTCATGTTTACCTTTCTCCGAAATCATCATTTTAGGTGATTTCAATGTTCACCACCGCCAATGGCTTTCATCTAGTTCTCATGATCCAGCTGGTGAACTCGCCTACCAATTTTCTATCCAGAATAACCTTGAGCAGTTGGTGCATCTCCCTACCCGTATCACTGACTGTCTTGGTGATGAATCCAGCATACTTGATCTTTTCCTAACTTCTTATCCTTCTCCTTACACTGTTAAATTCTTTCCTCCTCTGGGTTCATCCGATCACCTTCTTATCTCTGTATCTTCCTGTCTCTTCAAGTCTTCCGCAAGAACGACCCACGCCTTCGGCAAGGAGGCGTTTCTGGCATTTTGGTGCCACTAACTGGTCTGACTAGTGGTTGTACTTTTCTGATTTTCCATATATATTACTGTTTCCGTGAGAGGGGTCCCCCGGAGTGTGCAGAGCGCATAACCGAGGTGATTCTCTCTGGCATGGAGGCGTACATTCCATATTCTTTCCCTTCTACTCAACCTAACAAACCTTGGCTTAACTCGGCTTGTTCTTGCGCTATCCGTCGTAGAGATGCAGCCTTCAGGGATCACCGTCGGTCGTCTTCAAACTAAAGAAACTCAGGCAACTTATATATTTCATTCCTGAATCGCGCAAAATATATCCTTCGCAACACTAAAAACTCTTTTCATCGTAGAAAAAGCAATAATCTTTCTGGTTCCTCTTCACGTTCTTTCTGGCATTTTGCAAAAAATGTCAACTCTAACTTCGCTTCTTCCTCTTTCCCTGCTTTAGTATCTTCTGACAGCACAACTGCTGTTTTACCTTCTAAAGCCGAACTCTTCGTTCAAACTTTTGCCTCATTCAACTTTAGACGATTCCGATGCTGTTCCTACTCCGTCAACCCCCTCCAACTCTTTTATGCCTATAATTGTAATTTCTTCTAAAGACATCATTTTTGCTCTCTCTGAGCTTCGTGAATCAGTAGATCATAGGGTATAAATTGCATTATATGTATAAATTTTGGGTGTTTAATAATAATAATTCGAAGTGCCTTCACGAAAAATTTAATGAAAGTAAGTTTAAATACGTTTTTGTTTTGCAGTTGTTTGATAAGGAAAATCCAGTAAATAAGCAGCCAAACAAATATGTGTTCACAACAGAAGGTCATCTCATTCCCACCGGTCCTTGGCTTAGGAAAAAAGAATGGACGGAACATTTTACAGTATCATCTGATGCATTCTTCCTTAATGTTTCAGATGCAAACGTATGTTAAAAGTGTATATATATATATATATATATATATATATATATATATATATATATATATATATATATATATATATATATATATATATATATATATATATATATATATATATATATATATATATATATATATATATATATATATATATATAGTAAAAAAAGAAACACAAAAAATGAACGTAACATTTATAATTAAGATTAACATAGTTTAAATATAATATCTTTTAACCATAATATCTGACGTTTCGGTTTATAATGCTAAAACCATCATCATGAGAAAAGCTGAAATGAAATAACACAAAAGAATTGATTAAAATAACAGCAATATAAAGATGCACACTAAAAATACACAGTAAAATGTTATAGGACTATAAAAGTTAAAAGTAAAAGCACAGATATAAAACGACCTAACATGGAACACATCAAGAAGTAAATGAAAATCAGAATACAGCTTTTCTCATGATGATGGTTTTATAAATCGATTTATAAATCGAAACGTCAGATATTATGGTTAAAAGATATTGTTATTTAAACTATGTTAATCTTAATTGATTAAATGTTACGTTCACCCCTATGAAACTAGATTGGAATAAAAAAAAATCACGTTTGTTTAGAAAGAGAAGCAATGTCGGAATATACTAGAAGAGGAAAGAGGAAGAAGCAAAGTTAGAGTTGACATTTTTTTTTTTTGCAAAATGCCAGAAAGAGCGTGAAGAACCAGAAAGATTATTGCATTTTCAACGAAGAAAAGAGTTTTTGGTGTTGGGGAAGATAGATTTTGCACGATTCTGGGATGAAATATAAGTTGAATGAGTTTCTGGAGTTTGAAGACCACGATAATCCCTGAAGGCAGCATCCTTGCGGTGAATAGCACGAGAACAAGCAGAGTTAAACCAAGGTTCGTTTGGCTTAGTAGAAGGGAAAGAATATGGAATGTACGCCTGAATGTCAGGAAGAATCACTTCAGTAACTCGGTACACTCCGACGGTCCCCGCTCACGGAAGCATATATATATATATATATATATATATATATATATATATATATATATATATATATATATATATATATATATATATATATATATATATATATATATATATATATATATATATATATATATATATATATATATATATATATATATATATATATATATATATATATAATCCTTTTCAAGGAGGGAGCATAATTAAAGGATAAGTTTACTGTTGAAAAACCTCAAAATAATAAATTGTCATTTTTGGATGTTACGTTAAATGTTTCCAACACAGGTTTCGTAGAATATAATGTATATAGAAAGGCTACTCATGTTAATTCGTATGTCCGCTGGTTCTGGTTCTCGTCTCATTTATGTCAAAAGGGTATTGTTTTTGGACAGTTTTTGCGACCTTTGCGAATATGTACCCCACGGTTTTTTGGATTGCGAGCTGAACTTTATTAAGAAAAATTTTCTAATCTTGAAATATCCAATGTATATAATAAGAAGGGCATTAAAGGAGGCGAAGAGAAAGTTTTATGCTCCAAGGAAGAAAGAATCTTTTAATATGAAGAATGTAAAGTTTGTATTTTGCTCACTTGTTTCTTCATTCTCTTAATCGATTCGCTTGAACAAGGAAGTCTGGATATGGCTTCGAAAGCTAGCGTTCATTTGTTATTTTCTCTTCTTTTAGTTTTTTAATTGTTTTAATTAGGTTTATTAAATTATTTATTTTTTTAATTATTGTTTTTAAAATAGTTTTTTTGGGAAGTTTTTATAATATATAATATATTATATATATATATATATATATATATATATATATATATATATATATATATATATATATATATATATATATATATATATATATATATATATATATATATATATATATATATATATATACTTCAGCTGCTTAGTATAGTGTTAAACTTCTCTAATTTTTCTAAATCTGTTGGATCCACTCGGAATTGATACAAATTCAGTATAACTTTCCCTACACTATTATTATTTTCTTTCAAAATTTTTGAACATTTCGCTAATATCGATTCAGTTAGAATAAAATGCATTTTAATGGCCTATTTACTTAATTATCAAAAGAGCAATATCTTTATCTTTTGTGTATTTACAAATTGAAACTGAAACTATTTAATTTATAAAATTTAATAATTATACTTATTTTTAATTTTATTGTCATTAATCATTTTTGTCCTGTTCTCTTTACAGTGCCAAGCGATCGACGAGGAACGTACTTTTGGACTTCCTCTACAAAGTCGTTATCTTGCTCAGATTTCATCCTACATGGATGTTGAATTATGACACTTCATTTAATATATAAATATAAATATTAGTTATCCTATGATCATTAAATCATATATTGATTTTAATTTCCTTGCTCATCACTATTTATAAATTTTTTTATATCATATATATATATTATATATATATATATATATATATATATATATATATATTATATATATTATATTATATATATATATATATATATATATATATTATATATATATATATTATATTATATATTATATATATTATTATATATATTTATATTATTTATATATATATATATATAATTATTTTTTGGTTATTTTATTTATTATATATATATATATATATATATATATTATTATATATATTATATATATTATTATATATATATATATATTATATAATTATATATATATATATATATATATATATATATATATATATATATTATATTGTTATGCTTTAAATGTTTATTTTTATATGACAATGTTTTTTAAGACTTGAAAAGATTATATATTGGAGTTATTTTTGCCTTATTTGTTGTTCATGAACGAATTAAAGTGCCTAAGTCAATATACTACATATTTTATGAAGGAAAACCTATATTGTTTCTGCCTATTATTAATGGAAACCTATAACAAAAAAGGTATTGTTTGTAAGTTTTTGTATATAATTATTTATCAATCTTACAGCACAGTTAATAAGGATATTTATCGTTTGTTATACTCTTTTTCTTTACATATACTGGAAATAAAAAAAAATTTATTTTTATATATACTAGAAAATTTTTTTTAAAAATATATAGTTTTGGAAAACTCTTTTTTAAGGATATTAAGATTGTTGCACAGTTATTAAAACTGTTTTTTATTTGAAAGATAAAGTTCTTTTGTTTTTTAATGATGCAAGTCATTTTTTTTTCTTTTTTGGTGCCTTTATATTGTTGAATCATGTTCAGGGAACATTATATATACCAACATTCACTTTAAGATAGATTGTATATTCTTTTATAAATTAAGATGTACTCTTTTTATTGAATCATATAAATTTTTTACATTTACTTAAAAAGTAAATATATTCCTATGTCTTATGCAAATAGATTTGTAAGTCTCTCTGTTTGTTGATTATTTAATTTTAATGTTTCAGTAAAGATTTTTGCAAAATTATAATTTTAACATCAAATATTTAGCTCAAATATACAGGTCTTCCAAAGGTTTTCGATATTTGCCAGTTTTAGCTTGATATATAACATGCATTACTTTGTAAATATAAGAATTGGAAAAATGTGAAAAATGTTATTTTATATTTATCTACATAAATATATAGGAATAATAGAAATTTCTTGTTTTTATATTTACCTTATCAGCTATTTTTAATCTATTATAAAAGCAAGTGTAAATTACTCATTGGCATATGTGTTAAATTGCCCTAAAATCCTGTTGTTCATCATGGTTAACCTTTAGTATTTAATATTTAACTCTTACTTGAGAAGTATTTTTTATGTACTGAAACATTTTTTTTTTTTTTACAATGTGATACATTAAAACTTTTTTAGGGATTCATTCTAAATGATTACTGAAAATTTATTATCAACTTCTCTGATGACTAAACTTCGGCAAGTTTTTACACTTTATGGTTTCCAGGAGAAAATATCGCAATTTAAGATTTCTTTGTAAGGAATGTTTTTAACAAAATTAGAATATATTTAAGGAATATGATGTTATTAAAGAGTTATTCTGGGAGAGATTCATACTCTGACTCTTAGAAAGGAAAATGATAAGATTCATGAAAAATAATAAAATACTATTTATAGAACTATTACTATTACCGACAGTAGTTCCTATACATGAAAAATATTATCGCCAATACTTTACGAATTTTTTTTATTGACTGACGGTCCTTGTACGTAATGAATAGCTTCTGCATTTTATTAATATTACTAAAACACAGGAACGATTATTATTTGATCATATCTATAAAACTATTAATATCAAAGCTCCCCTAAACAAACTCTTAACTGTTTGCTACCCTGATGGTTGTCATGTAAATGACAGACAGTGACGATATGGAGTAAGATATTTACATAAACCTTTAAATAAAAATATAAAAATCTTATGTTTAAAAAACACTGAATTATAACCCGATTCAGGCACCATGTACACACACACAAATATAAGACTACAAT
Source organism: Armadillidium nasatum (assembly GCA_009176605.1). Lineage (NCBI taxonomy): Eukaryota > Metazoa > Arthropoda > Malacostraca > Isopoda > Armadillidiidae > Armadillidium > Armadillidium nasatum. The sequence goes on from SEYY01000565.1 coordinate 87,301, forward strand.
CGTGTCAAAATATCTATAATGAAAATAACGAAACCAAATCATAAATAATTATATTTAATGAAGAAAAATATTTTTTTTTTATTGGCAGTTGTGAGAATGATTCCAACAATAAAGGGAAAATATAACATAAAGAGACAAAAATGGCTAAAATGAGTAACATTTTTTTTTTTTTTTTAAATAATGCAAATCATACATTTATCTATGATAATCGGGCAACATCTATTTGAAACATTGGAACATCTCAAATTTTTTTTGTCAAATACAATGATCTAAAATCAAAGTAAAGTGAAGATCATCCTAAAATTTTAAAAGAATAATTAACAATAGACATTTTTAGTTTGAAAAATAATTTATAATTGCAATAAGCTCTAGACTCATATATCATTTAAATCAATAGCATCTACACTTAAATTACAATTTTGTTCACTCTTATTACCAGTGTCTTTAGTAACTTTTATAGTTCTCTCAGGTAGAAAGATTTTATTCCAATGTTTTGGTTCTGCTTTCCGAAGTTTCACTTCGACTTTTGTTGCTGCCATGGTTACGCTACTCTCCGATGGAACTATTATCTTTGGAGGGGAGAATATATATATATATATATATATATATATATATATATATATATATATATATATATATATATATATATATATATATATATATATATATATATATATATATATATATATATATATATATATATATATATATATATATATATATATATATATATATATAATCATTCAGTCTTATTCTACTCGATTTTACTTACTCCCCCTAGTTCATTTTCCATAACGAATTCTTGATTATCTAAGAAAGTAATTTGAAGTTTCAAACGAATTGGATTTGCTTCAACAAAGCTTTCAAGAGGTTGTGATATTTTCGCATAAATTGTAAGAACAACAAAACCACCAGTCTGGTGCCAATCGTACCTACAACTAGTTTTCTTCAAATTCTGTATATATATATATATATATATATATATATATATATATATATATATATATATATATATATATATATATATATATATATATATATATATATATATATATATATATATATATATATATATATATATATATATATATATATATATATATAAAACCATAGTTTTTAATATGTAAAATTATATAATTGAGATACATCCGTATTTCTGAATTAAGGTAAATAATAAATAAAAAGTATTTGAATATCATTAAGCTTTTATTAATTTTGTGTTTATTATTATTATAAAGCCATATAAAAATTAAAAAGATAATTCTTGCTATTGTTGCAATTCACACGCATTAAAAGTTTCAATAATTTTGTCCATAAATAAACATCTGTCAGAGCAAAAAAGATTATCCCCGTAAAGCTGATTGTACTTTGTACATCCCTTTAATCAGAAATACAAAATTGATATTTCTGTATTTCAATATTAACGTGCTCCTACATTTGGTATGCGTCTGTCGAGTTTTGAGTTGAGAAAGTCTTAAAGCTAAACAATTTCCTCTTTGGTAAAGGGCTTCATAAATTACTTCCCGATAAATCCTTTGATAACGCAATAATGATATTAGAAGTTTTTGAAGCCTTGACAATGAGATGTGGTGTCGCTAATACAGAAACCCTATTTTTCTGTTACCTTGTCACTTTTCAGGGCACCAGTCAAGCTTTCAACTAAGATCTATTACTCTTGCAAATTGATAAATCTTTAAACAACTGAATAGGCTTTCGTGTAGATTTTCATGTTCGCAAAACAGTGTGAATTATATTTTAGAGATATTTAAGCCCGATGAAAAAGAATACTGCTGTTGAAAATTGTCAGTTGCATCCTCAAATGTTTCAAAAAAAATTTCTTGCCTATTTTTAAGAATATTTAAGTTATATGTTCCATCTACGATCTGTAGATAGTGCTCCTACTGAAAAGGAAAATCTTTTCAGCCTCCTATTTTTATTTAATTCCATACTGAACGATTCTTCAATTCCTTATCTTAGATGTCACACTGGGATTACAAATGATCGGGTGAAATCCTGATATCTAAGACTAGTAGACCAAATGGCATTACTTTCCGTTTTCTGAGAGAGTATGCGTCTGAACTGTCGTCTGTCCTCTTTCGACTCTTCTCTCCAGACATTAATACTTTTAGTTTCTGGAAGCACGCATTTGCTGAGCCGATCCAAAAGAGGGGTAGCCACTTTGGGCCTTCCAACTATCGTCCAATAACTTTCATTTGTGTTATGACTAAAATCTTTGAAACTCTCTTCAACTTTCATTCCCTGGTGGCACACTTTTCTATCTTTTGATTTATGGGCTTCTGCCATTATGGACTATGGGGAATATTGAGTGGTGGCACTTATTCAAAGCTTTTGACAAGGTATGGTACAAGTTATTACTCCCTAAACTCCCTTCCTTTCGGTTTCCTGCTTCTCTTTCTTTGCTTACTTATGTCGTTTTCTCTCATATCATTCCATATCAGCACTTGTTGATGGAGTGACTTTTTGATGCTTTCCTATGAATAGTGGTGTTCCTCAGGGTTCTGTTTTATCTACTACTTTATTCTTACTTTTCATCAATGATCTTCTCATCTGCACTTCTAACTCAGCTCATTTTATGCTCATGACTCAACTCTCCATTCCCACTCTCATTTCAAATCTGCACTTTCTACATCTACGTTGCTTCTCAACTTCATCCTTCTTTTTCCATGCTTGCTAATCTGGGTGTAATTTCCCGGTGGTATAAGATCAAACCTTATGAAATTCAACTTTTTCACATCTCCCTCTCAACAACTCCTTCCAACTCTCCTATTTCCTTCATCGTCTCTCCCGTTTCATATGTGAACAACATAAACATCTATGATCTGAACAAAAATAATAAATTGTCTTGGAAATCTAATTTCATAATGGATGCTAAAGGGGATTCAATGAAACTTAAGAGTTCTGTTCAAGTTGTGGGATATTTTTCCTTTCGAACAGTTACTCTACATATCTATGAGTCTTATCCGCCCTTGTATGGAGTACAGTTCTGACATTTGAGGGAGCAAAGGTTCCACCCTTTTGGATATGGTTGAGTCTTAGAATAAAAGACTAATAAACTGTCCATTAACGTTGGCACACTTTCTTTTCTATAGGTACTACAGCGGTAACTGCTCAAGGTAATTGAATTCTCGCACTTTACCATCATTGCTTTGCCCTCATAGCACAAGAGATGCCTTGCTTTAACATAAATCTTATATAAATATTTGAAATTCCAAGCTTGCCCTTTATGGTACTTCTTCTTTTCTATTCACTACTGTTCTTTGGGACTCCTTCCTTTATCTGTTTTTCCTGCTGCATTTAATCTTCCTCTCCTTAAGGCCTCTAATAGCACTCACCTGAGAGATTTGCATTAAGCTTGGGCTTGGGTGAGTTTACTTTTATTTTAAATTTTCGACCCTTTGAAAGGGGCCCTGTAGTGGCAAAGTGTTAAAAAGAAAAATAAAGAGAACACCTATACTGTTTAACTATTAATCTAACATTTGAAAAACAAAATTTAGTAGTAGTAATAATAATAATAAAGTGAGATTTATCCAACTTTATTAAACAAAATTTATCTAAAAATTTAGTAGTACTAGTAATAATAATAATAATAAAGTGAGATTTATCCAAATTCAAGAACTTTTTTTTTTTTTTTTGACAAATCTTAGATATTAGGTTCGGGTATACAGTTTGTTTCACTTTTAGGATGAATAATAAGTTTTTAGAATTTTTACTTTTAAAATTGAACTTGTTCTCATACTTAAAAGTATTTGATTTTTTTCCAAGTACATTAAGCTCAAGTCCAAGTACTTTTGATTTTTGTATATATATATATATATATATATATATATATATATATATATATATATATATATATATATATATATATATATATATATATATATATATATATATATATATATATATATATATATATATATATATATATATATATATATATATATATATATATATATATATATATATATATATATATATATATATATATATATATATATATATATATATATATATATATATATATATATATATATATATATATATATATATATATATATATATATATATATATATATATATATATATATATATATATATATATATATATATATATATATATATATATATATATATATAAAAGAAAATTTGGGATTCGAAAACGAGTTGATGTCCCCTTGGAGCAGATCAACTGATGAATAAATCCACCCTGGATAGTCGAGAGAAAGGAAATTCGCCTTCTAATCTTCCATTTCATCATCACCTTTTGGGGACAAGAAATCACTAAGGTCAGGAGTTCCTTCCCTTGAGGCCGTCTCAGTAGGCGAGTGGAGTGAAAATCTCCTCAATAGTTTCATTGAAGAAAGTCAGTAAAGATTCCATAGAAAGAAGTATGAAAACTAAGCAAGGAATCTTCGCAGTCGAACATCAGTGAAGACATAAGACCATTCCATTCTTTCGAGGAAGATCCTTGGGTTTCACGGGCCCACGGCTAACACCCCTGGCAGGGCCAGGTCTATTGCGGAAGCCGGAGATTATATCACATCAATGAGAAAAACACCTCACTAATATACTCGTTTTAACATCTGAGTCATTCAGAGCTAAACTGAATAGCTCACAATCCCTGTCCCAACCAGTCTCGAACCCTAGCACTCTCACTTGGTAGGTGAGTGATCTACCATTTAGCAAACGGAACCTATATATATATATATATATATATATATATATATATATATATATATATATATATATATATATATATATATATATATATATATATATATATATATATATATATATATATATATATATATATATATATATATCCGCCGGTGGAAAAAACAGAGACCTACATAAATTCCCCAAGGCTGGGATGAGACAATTCCAAATTCAGACAAGATTAAAAGATAGAGTTTGCCACAAAAAATTAAAAAAATTAAAAAAATAATTAAAAACCGAGACCTTTCTAAATATACAATTTTTTTTTCCTTTTTAATATCTCAGCATTTAAAAAAAAAAAATTAAATAAAAATATTTAAATATCTAAAGAGAAGGAACAAATCTTTAGGTCATGTTCCATTCATCATTTCAAAACAGAAATTTCACATATATATATATTAACAATTAAAAACATAAAATGCTTGAATCCTTCAATGAATATGAATTTCTCGAGAAATCAAATTTATAAAATTATCTTTGTCTGGTAGTAAGGCGAAGGAGAGCCATCCCTTCTACCATTCACTCCTTCCACCGAATAGCTTCGATAAATTCAAAACTTTGTCAGTAGTTAACACTATCTTACCGCAAAACGAGATGGTGTTGTGCATAATAAAAATAAAAAATAAATAAAAATAATACATGTAAGAATAAAAAAATAAATAATAATAATAATAAATTACGCAATTACATAAAAATTACACATATATATATATATATATATATATATATATATATATATATATATATATATATATATATATATATATATATATATATATATATATATATATATATATATATATATATATATATATATATATATATATTAGTGATGGCATCCGCATCCGCATGCATGCGGATCCGGCATCCGCACAAAAATCAACATCCGCATCCGCATCATCGCATTTTCGAAAATTCAACATCCGCATCCGCATCCGCACTTTCGGAAATTCAACATCCGCATCCGCACTTTCAAAAATTCAACATCCGCATCCGCATCCGCACTTCTCCAAAATCGAACATCCGCATCCGCATCCGCAAAAATCCGCATCCGCATCCGCATCCGCAAATTAGAAAATATGACATCCGATCCATCACTAATATATATATATATATATATATATATATATATATATATATATATATATATATATATATATATATATATATATATATATATATATATATATATATATATATATATATATATATATATATATATATATATATATATATATATATATGCGAATTGTAGATCAAGAGTGAGAGTGAAGAGAGAACTATCGGATTGGTTTAGCACAGGAGTGGGATTGAGACAGGGGTTTGTAATATCTCCATGTTATTTAATCTATTGATGAATGGTTTACTTAGAAAAATGGAGAGAGAAGGGAAGAGTATTACGTTGAGAAATATGGAGGGTGAATGTGAAGTGAATGTTTTAGTTTTTGCAGATGATGCGGCATGTGTTGGTGGCAGAATCTGGAGAAAAGATGAGAATACTTGTGAGAGAGTTTGAAGGGAAATGTGCAAACAAGAGATTGAAATTCAATCCAGCGAAGAATAAAGTTATGAGGATTGGAGGTGGGGATGAGGAAATGTGGAGGGAGGATTAGGTTTGAAGAAGTATGAGAATGGAAACTTGAGGAGGGGAATGAATTCAAATATCAAGTAATGTTGGGTGAAAGGTAAGGGTGGGACGGAAAAAGGAATAAAGAACAGAGTGGTAGAAGGAATGAAAGTATTGGGGGCCTAAGAAAAGTATGGAAGAAAGGAAAAATTTCGAAAGAAATAAAGATAAAAATGATTGAATGTATGTATTCACCTTCCGTATTGTATGTGTATGAAACATAGACGATAAGTGCTCGGTCGAGAAAAAGTTTCAATGTCTTTGAGATGAAAGATTTGAGAGCGATATATAAATTGAGAAGGATTGATAGGATTAGAAATGAAAGAATAAGGGAGATGTGTAAATGGAAGAAGGGTGTAACTGATAGAGAGGAGGAGAATGTGCTAAAATGGTTTAGACATATGTGAAGAATGAAAGAGAACAGAATGGTTGGCAAGGTACGTAGATCCGATGTATATAGGGGAAGGGTAGGGGGAGGGGAAGGCCGAAGTGGAGATGGATGGATGGAGTGAGAGTGATTTTAATGGAAGGAATTTGAGTTTAGACGAGGGTAGAAGATTTGTGGAGACAGAGATGGAGAGAGGTGGTGAAAGCGTTGAAAGGTAAGAATAGTTATGTTTGTAAGGGAATTGTGGCGGGCACCACCTCAGGAAAGTGGGAAAGATAGTATATATATATATATATATATATATATATATATATATATATATATATATATATATATATATATATATATATATATATATATATATATATATATATATATATATATATATATATATATATATATATATATATATAATAACATCCGCATCCGCATCCGCATCCCTCATTAAAATTAACATCCGCATCCTCATCAAAATTAACATCCGCATCCGCATCCGAACTTTTCAAAAATTCAAAATCCGCATCCGCATCCGCACTTTCAAAAATTCAACATCCGCATCCGCACTTTCGAAAATTCAACATCCGCATCCGCACTTCTCCAAAATTCAACATCCGCATCCGCATCCGCAAATTGGAAAATATGACATCCGATCCATCACTAATATATATATATTTATATTAATAATAATAATTTACAATTTTATAACTGCTTAATGATGTTATAAATTCGAGGAATCGAACCCGGGCCCCAAAAGATGGAAGTCCGTTGTGTTGACCACTACTCCACTGATGGTGCAAAAGGAAATAATCCAGAACTTCTACTGACATTTCTCGCCTAGTGAAAAGTCCCTTCAATATTTCCCCGACCACAACTTGGGCGTAGCATCAACATGGACCAGGTTCTATTCTGAGTATAAACCGCAGTGCAAATGTTATAATTTTGATAACCACTATGATAAACCGTGGAATCATTATTTACAATTTTATAACTGCTTAATGATGTTATAAATTCGAGGAATCGAACCCGGCCCCAAAAGATGGAAGTCTGTCAAGAAATGTCAGTAGAAGTTCTGGATTATTTCCTTTTGCACCATCAGTGGAGTAGTGGTCAACACAACGGACTTCCATCTTTTGGGGCCCGGGTTCGATTCCTCGAATTTATAACATCATTAAGCAGTTATAAAATTGTAAATAATGATTCCACGGTTTATCATAGTGGTTATCAAAATTATAATAATAATAATTACTTTCTTAATCCACAAATGAGATCCACTAGAACAGCCCTCTTGCTGGAGGAAATTATCAAAATCTGAAGTTTTCCTCTGGCAGCAACTCCAGTACTTCATACCTTCATGGAACACAGGAAATCCAGGATGGTGTCTGCAGATACCCAAATTACTGTGTTCTCCTTCATAGGACTGACCAGTGGGACAAATATTGGAACATAAAAAATTAATAAATAATTAACAAATTAAAAATAATAATAATAATAATAATAACAATAAAAGAAAAAAAAAAAAAAAAAAAAAAAAAAAAAAAAAAAAAAAAAAAAAAAAAAAAAAAAAAAAAAAAAAAAAAAAAAAAAAGAAAAAAAGAAAAACCTACTGCCTGACAGCCATTATTTTTGCAGGATTCCCCAACTTTGATACCTAAGTCAATATCTTCATTCTCCTTTTCAGTAACAACTTTCTTTTCCTTATTTAAGGCCTATATATATATATATATATATATATATATATATATATATATATATATATATATATATATATATATATATATATATATATATATATATATATATATATATATATATATATATATATATGGGGTCACTCCATGTCCAGTGACCAAGTGCTACCTGCTCGGCCATCTACAACTTTGCTGAAACTTGGTGTGACGATACATACACCTTTCAAACAAAGTTCTCCAAAACTGTAGCTCAAAAATCTCTTATGGTCGAGGTATCAGGGTCTGTTCTGTGAAGGTAACCTATTCTCTGCGAAAAAAGTTACGAGAAAATCCTGATTTAAACAGCTACAATTTCACAACCACAGTCGCCCACTACATAAGATTCGACACAGTGGTTCATTTTCTGGTGTTGAACACGAAAATTGCGCTCCCAAAGCAAATAATTTTTTTACATTACTATCCTAAAGTGGCTATTCCATGGTAAAGCATTTGAAAACCAAAATTTGTTAGTCAATAGATCCAAACCTATTCATTTTGGTAACTTGTTATTTTCTCACAATTTAATTGCAGCACTTAAGCTCATTTACCTGCCTAGATATTTGCCTTTATACATGGTTACAAAGTTTTAGCAATAATTAAGATGGTCGAGTAGGTAGGTTCTACTAAATTTGGACACTTCACAAGGAATGACCTATATATATATATATATATATATATATATATATATATATATATATATATATATATATATATATATATATATATATATATATATATATATATATATATATATATATATATATATATATATATATATACGAGTATATTAGTAATGAGACGATTAAAAATATTTGACCATGATGAATGTAATAAATTTGATGATGCAATTGAAAAAGTATATTTTAAAAATTTTCATCATTTTAATAAATTTAACAATAAGTAAGGATTAAAATGTCTCTTTTCTTTATTCAAATGTGTAAATTCATGTAATTTTAATATATAGTATAATATAGGGTATCCTATTCACTCTCGGCCCCAGATATGAGCTTATAAATATCAAAGTACTGGTCATAAGTTAATAAAATTTGCCATGAACAAACATTAGTGTGTGAGAAACGAAGCGAGGTAGAATAATGAGAAGCCGTGCCACTTTACACACGAAATCGAGTCATTCTTTTGAAAATCGGTGGTTCATTTCAAGGAACTTTGGTGGTAACCTTCCGTAACATGGGCAAGCGTGTGAAGGCATGACTTGATGCTAATGGCGATCAAATTCAACGCTTTTTGTGATTTCAGAACGATTATCGCACACCAAGGTTTGTTCGTGGCGTATTTTATTAACTTATGACACTACTTTGATATCTGTGGCCGAGAGAAGAGGATAATAGATGTTCTGCTTTCTATAGTGCTTGACGCTTCTCCGGCCATTTTTGAGCTTATCGATCCACTCATACACACTCTTAAGCGAGAAAACACTGTCCACGCTTTTCATTGAGAGTCTGTGATGATTTCAGCCCCTGACACATAATCAGACCACAGAAATCGGATCACTAATCTGTTCTTCCTTGGCGTACACTGCTAACAGCGCGTTCATGTGTAATCTGTAACACCAAAGAGAACACAATAACAATCAGAGTCAAATCTGAGTCCCGTTATTTCAGTACTACTACTGATCAGAGTGCAAACACTCAATACAGTGTGGCCAACCTGACGAAAGTTATCAGTGAAGTGCGGATAATACTTGATTTTCCCTCGTGTATATATGTATGTGAAATATATATATATATATATATATATATATATATATATATATATATATATATATATATATATATATATATATATATATATATATATATATATATATATATATATATATATATATATATATATATATATGAAATTTAAAAAACATGAGCTTGAATATCGATGTCAGGGTAGGATCATGTGAGAAGACCAAAAAAGCAAGGGCAAAAGGGCTAGCAACTCGGCCCTATGATAATTCTGCAAACTGCTTGCTACAACTTAGGACCAGCATAGAAACCACAGCTCGAGAGATAGTGTTTAAAGGTTAGACGGACAGAATATGCTAGCCCCAGGGTGAAAACCTTACGTAGGAGGCTAAATAAAACTTAAGGACTAGCATTAAAGCCAACGAGCCGAAAACATTATCCTTTAGAGTGTTCTGGGAAAGGGATTTTTAAGAGCAGATGGAGAATGTTGGGTGAAAACTCTTCATGTGAGAATATATATATATATATATATATATATATATATATATATATATATATATAATATATATATATATATATATATATATATATATATATATATATATATATATATATATATATATATATATATATATATATATATATTCTCAAATGAAGGGTTTTCACCCATCTTTCTCCACATGTATTGGGTATTATTATTCTATTATTAAACAAACAAAAAAATCGCCTTACCTCTTTAAGAGACTGGGAGACTGTGGTTTTTAGCCTCTCCATGGCAGTATTATAATCAGGTCTTTCAAGGCTAACAGATTTTGGAGGGCATACAGTGATAACTTCATCTTTATACATTGAATCTGGTTTTGGTTTTATAGGTTCTTCTGGTTTAACTGGATTATGTTTCCCTTTTGTGCATCCCTAAAAAATGTATGATTAAATACAGGAAAAAATTTAAATATCAAATTTATGCTAACTATATATATATATATAATATATATATATATATATATATATATATATATATATATATATATATATATATATATATATATAATATATATATATATATATATATATATATATATATATATATATAGGGACTGACCGGGGCCCAGGCTAAAATTCAGGGAAAACTGGAGTTTGCCTGATGAGGTTAAGATGGCAAATTATACTTATTAATGATGGCAGTCAACGTGTTAACATAAAATTTCAGCGCTTTTAACCTCTCTACAAATTTTAGGCAACCCCAGCCAGAGCCCCAGCCCTGGCAAAATTTGGGAGACCTCAGCAACTGCCCCAGCAAAATTCCAACCCTGGTCGGTCCCTATATATATATATATATATATATATATATATATATATATTATATATATATATATATATATATATATATATATATATATATATATATATATATATATATATATATATATATATATATATATATATATGGGGTAAGGATTGGTCTGATGCTAAACAATATAAGACTAATGTAATTTTCCATAAAACCCCCACACTATCTAGAACTGATCAGTATGAAAATTCACAAAACTCCACATGAAGAAGGAAAACTATTTTTTAAGTATTAATAAAAAAAAAAATCACATCTCATAAAGGTTTGATATCTTAATGATTAATTAAAGAGCGAAAACTCTTTTAAAATAATGGTGTGTGACCTGAGTGCGAAAACAAATGATCAATGATCATTATATGAAAATGATGTAATATAGTTTCATATGTGCAAAAAAAATGTACAATAGATACCTAAAATGATAAGCTTAAACTATATATATATATATATATATATATATATATATATATATATATATATATATATATATATATATATATATATATATATATATATATATATATATATATATATATATATATATATATATATATTTTACTGCTGTAAATCTTAAAAATATAAGTTTTACACCACATCAGAAAACTACATACTTTTGTATTAAGAAATGTGGTAAAATCTGTGCTACGTTTATTGCAACAAGACCATCCTTTATATGCGTCATGAAATATAGGTGCACCTGCATGATAACAACAAGAATCTGTAAAATAAAAAAAATAAAAAGTAAATTACAGAATAAAAATTAAATTTTGCTTAATACACCAAAGCTCTACAATCAGCAGAATTGCCAAAAATAAACAGTAAAATTTATAAAAACTTCCCCCACATAATGCATACTAATTCTTTCCATTTTTTGAAATCTCATTTATAATATAATCAAAGCCATTTTTACCATTTTGACTATATTACGTTGGCGTGTCTGTTGTAGACCTATTCTTTAACTTGGGTAAGAGTCTTAGGAAAGATCAATATGTTTAATTAACATATTCACAAACAAATGCTTAACAAATTATCAAGAAACACATTTCCTTATTCTTTAAAATATTATAAAAAATACCCAACTCCAATTCAATTGCATGTGTACCCAACCATGACCCCTAAACTATTAAGATGATTATTACTTCAAATGTCATGTAAAATGTTTATCTGCGAAGAGATAATTCAATGAACTAATTAACCAAAGAAAAGAAATTAAAAAAGATATAAAAATGAAGTTATAAGTATTTTATCTGTGAAATTACTTTCATCTAATTTTTTTCCTTTTTATTTTATATTCTACTGTTTATTATTCAGTGTTATAAATCCAATTTAGAAAATATACTGTACTTAATATTCCACAAATCAAAGATTAAAACCGAACATTTATAAATAACTAGTTATTAAGAACAGAAATGATTCTGCCAGATCTTTCATTAAAACCTTAAAATCGAATTTTATTAATTTCAGTGTGGAAAAATGGTCTATAATTTTAATTATGTTCACTCACTGGATGATAACTTGCTATATATTTCATTTAAACATTTAAAATTTCAAATTCCGAGTTGAAATTCAGAAGGAAAATCTAAAAATATTCAAACAATTCATCTTTATAAACAAAATTGATTCTGCTAGTTTTTCTCACATTAAAACCTCTTTTTTTTTTTTTTTTTTTTAATATTAAGATTTCAAGGTAGTTGGGATTAAGAGATTTTTACAGACTGACTCCGGCAAAATTGCTCCTAACTCTGACTTCATAGTAGCCCTAATTACACTATAAAATTCTGAATTATGTTAAGAATAGCAGACCCAATGCCATTGAGAATAATATTCAAATTAAAAAAAATCTTCACTTTTAATATCCAATGTGCTTAAAACTAGAAACTATTAAGACTTAACATAAATAAAGATTATAGATATTGGCAATTACTGGTTTAGCTATTAAAATATTTTATCAACCTAACAGCACTTTCCAAAATTTAAGTTATAAGAAAAGAAATTAGAAACAATAAGTAATCACATAGCCTATCATGGACTGTCAACTCTAAGATCTCAGATCATGCAATTTTTAGTTTTAAAACAAAAGTTAACAAAAAAAAATTTCCCCAACAACCAACAACCAGAAAAACCTAAGCTGCACTTTTTTCTTCTCTAGATTTAGTATCCTATTTCTTGGTACATAAAAAAAAAAAAAAAAAAAAAAAATTTAAATTAGAAAGATAAAACACAAACAATGTAACCCTTAAACCCACAGTCATTAGAACATCAGAAAAATAGTGACAGTTAGAAGCTACATGGGCCTATCAAGACTGTCCCAGTCAAAACAAATAATAGTAATTCTAATACTAATACATGCAACAAAGACTAGGTCTACCCTATCTATAGCTATCAGTTTTCATGCAAAGTAAGAAAATAAATAAAACTAAGCCAATACATATATTTAGTACTAACTAATGACATTTTATAACTAAATACACATACAACATGCAATGAACCAACACCCACTACAAAACTGCCAGTTAGGCTTAGTCACAAGCTGGTCTAAAAATTCATATATACCTACCAATTTGGCTTAGTCAAGTTACTGTTATACTATAAGATCTAAACTATACATATATCTTTTTAGCCCCCTCTTAAATGCTGCAAGAGAATCACAATCAACAATCTCCTATGGCAAGCCATTCCAAAAATTAACAACCCTATTACTGAAGAGTATTTTCTTAGATCAAGATGGGATGACTTTTTAATTTTCTCAACATGTCCTCTAGTTTCTCTTCCATGGTCCACTATAAAGTATTTTTCAATCTATGTATTACTGTCAGATGCAAATATTTTGTAAACTTGTATCATATCGCCTCTGAGAAATCTCCTTTCAACCAAAAACATTCCCAGCTTCTTCAACCTCTTCTCATAGCTCTTACTCTTGAAACCAGAAATCATCCTTGTTGCTCAACATTGTGCTCTCTCCAGCATATCTGTGTCTTTTCTTAAATGAGGAGCCCAAACTTGTGCACAATACTCTAATGCTGGACTAACATAGCTATTGTATAGCTTGCCTATAACCTCTGCTTTTGTTAACTAAAATGCAATTTATTATACCTAATATCTTATTAGCTCTATTCCTTGCTTCCAAACACTGATCACCCACTTTCAGATTGCTACTAATAATCACACCTTTATCTTTTTCTTGGTCCACAGTCTCAAGTCAATCCCCATCCATATCATAATTAAATCTTTCATTTGAGAAACCTACATGAAGAACTTTACATTTGCCACTTGTCTGCCCATCCAAGGAGTCTATCTAAATCACCTTGAAGCTTTATACATCCATCATTATTCCTTACTGTGACCACTTTGGTATCATATACAAGCTTAGAAACCTTACATTTAAGACCTTTGTCTAAATCATTTATATATATGAAGAACAATAGTGGTTTCAGTACAGAACCCTGTGGGATCCCACTCTTCACTGTTTCCCATAATGACTTATTTCCATTCAGTAGTACACTTCAACTCCTAATAAAATTAATCACACATTTTTTTTTATTATTATTTACACAGAACCCACTAAACAAATCAAGATCTAATTAAAACAAAAAAATTAAAAATTAAAAAAAATGCAGATGTTTTAAAATAATATTAAAATCATTCAACCTACGCTTAAAATTTCTAAGTGAGTTACTAGCAAATTATCTACACATCATAAGGCAAAATTTTAAAAAATTAACTTATAGGGTAGTGAACAAGTATTTTCTCAAATTCAAGCTAAATATTTTCATTTTTATTTTCCTATTATAGCCTCTAAGTCCTACTAGTTTTCTACCTGACACTTCCCTCCTTTCTTAACTCCAATTCACTCATTCTTTCCACCTTCCTCTTCAAGGACTCTGCCCTTCCATTCACTTTCGGCTCAGTCATAATTCGCTCACCTTTTTAATCACCTCAGCTTTCATAACACAAATAGGACCCTCAATACAAGTTTTTCCAAAGTTCCACAAATTCAACACAACATGCACACCTCAAATTATATAAAGTTTTCAAGGGTTCATTAAAATTTGAGGTAGGCTTAACTTTAATCTAGGACCCTGAACAACTTAATTTACCTTTACTATTAAATTAAAAGTATATCAACCTATAGTTGAATTGCAATCACGAGCTTAAAATAAATTAAAATCAATAAGCAAGTATTAACTAGCTTAGGCTTAGTTTAAATTAGGGTTTTGGAAAACTGAACTACAACTATTCACTATAATTCATCATATAATTTCAACAACTGTGAATAAAATAAAATAAAAAATACCATCTGAAATTAAAATGTAATTAAATCTGAGAACTATAAGATTTGACTAACTAATTAAACCATGAAATAAACATAAAATAAATACAAAAATATTAAAGTATTAGAAAAATAGAAAAACAACATTGTTAATAATACAAAATATAAATAAATCTCCCATTAACACAAACTGGAAAATAAAGAAATTATGTAAGTAGCC
This sequence comes from Armadillidium nasatum, assembly GCA_009176605.1. NCBI lineage: Eukaryota > Metazoa > Arthropoda > Malacostraca > Isopoda > Armadillidiidae > Armadillidium > Armadillidium nasatum. The sequence goes on from SEYY01000565.1 coordinate 103,309, forward strand.
TGAAGAGTTTAGTAAGAATACAACCTCCTTTGGTCATTTCATAACTTCAATAAGGACTCAGACTCAGAACTAAAAACTAATATCAGTACATTATTATTAATAGCTACAAAAGTACTAACACCTGAATATTTAAAGCTAAAGTCAAATTATATAATTGCCTGTTTCAGTTTCATGTTCATATCAATATCATTGTTAAAAATTATTTTAATATGATTTGTAATGGTTTATTCAGTATATGTTTAAATTGAATTTTAAATTACTTTTTACCAAAATGTTATAAATAAAATTTGGATTTTTAAAAGGTTTTAGCATTTCTTGCTAAATTTAATATTTTATTCATTTTGGGAAGTCAGGTTAGATTAGGTTAGTAGGAAAATGATTAAAAATTTAAACATTAAATATATATTTATATTTATATTTATATACATATATATATAATATATATATATATATATATATATATATATATATATATATATATATATATATATATATATATATATATATATATATATATATATATATATACCGGTATATAAACTTATTTTTTACTAATATATTACAGCAAATATGAAATAGTAAAAAGTCCATGCTAATTACAATACCTTCATTATTTTCATTTTTCTTGAATTTCATTCCACAACCTTTATTGTAGCAAATATATAACTTTTCATCTTCATTGTTTAGATCAGCAGACATATTTACAAAAAAAAAAATTTAAAAATAAAACCTGAAAAATTAGATTTTATATTTTTAGTTTATAAAGAAAAAGAAATCTTGCTATATATTTCATTAACGTAAGAGTTAAGGTTTGCAATTCAACTACTGCTTCATCATCAGTTGTTGTTATTGCTATTCACATTCATGATACTTTGAAGATCGGCATCTGTATATACACTGAACTAAAGATCTATACACATGCAGTTCAAAAAACTTAATCCACACAAAATATATACAGATTTATGGCTTAGGTGTAGATTGTTTCTGACTTTCGATATTTTTTTCGATATTTTATTTTAATCGATACTTTTATATACCTATAATTTCTTTATGGTCCTAGGCTAGTATGTCGTGCCAACGTTCTTGTGTAGGTTAGGCCTCTTTTAAGGCAACTTCTTGTGTAGGTTAGGCCTCTTTTACAGCAACTTCGGTAGTTCAGGTTATGATAAGTCGAATTAGGTTCTGCTACAAAAATAAGTAATAATAATTGTGTGTATGTCTGCTGTAATAGCCTCTAATTCTCGCCAACATTCTTGTTTAGGTTAGGCCTCTTTGATATTTTCGATTATCGATATTTCCTGACAATCGAAAGTCAGAAACAATCTACACCTTTATCCAGATTTATTTCCTTTAACTCTTATATTTAACTCTCTTTAACTTGATGCTACCATAAATCTATGAGATAGGAAAGTATATCACCAGTAGACAGACCTTAACTTCGAAAGCCATACTGATGATCAGAAAGAAGGAAATAGGATTCCAGATAATCTAAGAAATGAAGTTGAGTAGGGTTTCAAAGATCTTAGAATATAAGTAAGAGCTATAAGGCGATAGTTAGAAGGATTAGAGTGGCTACCTTTCTTCGGAATAGGTTGGACTAATTGGCTTCCAACACTGAGGGAAAGTACTAGTATTAAGGCATAAAAGGAAAAGTTTAATGAGGGACGGAGCCAGTTAAGAACCTTACTCTCTCAAAACTCAGGGAGGAATGCCATCCGAGTTTGTCTTTCCTAACATTCATAGATTCAGAAGTTCATACACCAGATCAAATATAATCACAGGTAAAGGCATGGGACATCTGAGAGAAAAAGAAATAGGAGGATTAGCCAGGGTTGAATTAGAGAACAAGATGCCAGTGGAGTGCTAGCAATAAAACATCAGAGCAAATAAGAGGAGAAAAGGAATATATATATATATATATATATATATATATATATATATATATATATATATATATATATATATATATATATATATATATATATATATATATATATATATATATATATATATATATATATATATATATATATATATATTATATTATATTAATATAAATTAATCAAACATTAGACAACAAATTAATGACTTTCAAAATTTTATACATCAGTAATATCTTTTAATAACTGTGGATATTGATATTGCAAAATCATTAACTGCAAATGTGGATGTCAAATTTAATGCAGAATGTTATGCGAATGCACATATCACTAATCTATATCATTGATAAGGCATCATTTCATAAATTTAAATAGGATTTTTTTTATAAAGTTATTCAAGTTGCTTTTCCTTTTTTTTAAATTAAGAAAAAACATTTCAAGTTTCTATGCTTCAATGATAAAAATGCCGAATTGGAATTCTTCTGTAGAATTACAAATTAGTTCGCTAAAAAATTTCTCTCTCTCTCAAGGTCGTGAAACAGTTCTCGAAACTTCTATAATGAAAATGAAAACGGTGCAGAAATATTGATAATTTGGAAAGATAAACTATTCACAGACTAAAATCCATAAAAATTATGAAACCAAATATATTTCAAATATAAACAACTATTAACTATTTTATAATTCCTAATACAAAATATAAATAAATAATCTACAAAACCTAATTACCGTACGCACATGCTAAAATTTTCGGTTCTGAAAAACGGATCAAAGTCATTCAAGGCGATAGCATAAAAGGGAATGAGTATATTTTGAAGAACTTCAAGAACAGTAAAAAATTTTATTATTTTCGAGGACAGTAATAAAATTTATTACAAATTGTTGTGGTATTATCTGTCTTCACTGACCAAATTGTCTGTGACTAATATATATATATATATATATATATATATATATATATATATATATATATATATATATATATATATATATATATATATATATATATATATATATATATATATATATATATATATATATATATATATATATATATATATATATATATATATATATATATATATATATATATATATATATATATATATATATATATATATATATATATATATATATATATATATATATATATATATATATATATATATATATATATATATATTATAAAATTGTTTATATGCTTTCCCTATTTTGTCTAGTGTATATACTTTATATATTTTGAGCTTTCCTTTTTGGAGAAGTTCTTCATAGGGGTTTGTAAAGTTTGTTTGTTATTATTTTGTGTCGATATAGCACTCTGAGTTTGGCCCCTAAACAAGCTGCCTGTTAAAAAAATAAGTACTTTTCAAATTATCGTCGCGTTCAGACGTTTTTATAAAATGTAAGTGTTTTTTGCTTGCTCATTACATCTTCAAGTTCAAAATCCAGATTTAGGTATTAGGTTATATATTTTTCGTATTCATTTTTCTTAATATCCTTTCAATTTACTTCTACTCATGTATATACCTCTATAGCTTTCTAAAATATATTAAAATTATATATTATGGAACTTCAAGAAGGCAATATTTCTTAGAAAAAATAATAGTAAGTCTCATATTATTTTACTGTAACACTAATTGCGACCATTCTCTTTCAGGCCTTTAAATAAAAACTGAGCAAAATTCAGCTCTACCCATAGTTTTTATATATATATATATATATATATATATATATATATATATATATATATATATATATATATATATATAATATATATTATATATATATATATATATATATATAATAATATAATAATAATAATAATAATAATAATAATAAAAGGGTCATGGTAAAGCAAAATAACCTGTTTGTCCATATATGATACAGTTTGTTCACAGAAATTGAGAAAAATTAGGTAATTTTTACACTTCATGATTTCGCTCAATTAATATGAATAATATTTGTCCCCGGTACTGATGATAAATAAAAGGGGGCATATTTATAAAACAAAATTACATAAATAAAATTATAATTTAAAAATAACTTTCTAGAAAAATATTTCGAATGTAGTGTAAACTCTGGAAGGAATATGCTTTTAAATATCAATTAACAAACATCTATATTCAATGAATAATTATAATAAGTTTCATGATATAATGTACTTCACTATTTCATTAATCCGGGACAAATAAATTTGGACTGTAAATCGTACAAATTTGGTTAAAGTTATATAATTAGGAAGGGAAAGGTTTTGGCTACAGAAATTTAAATGCTTGATATTCAGTCTTAAACGGAGCAAGGGAAAGGAAGTTTTCTACCTAAAACGCTTTTCTATGTCAATATGTGAGAGAAAGTGTCTTTTTATCTTATTCGGGAGATTTAGGAACCGTGGATATGGAAAGATAACATTAATCTTAAGGGTAGGCAAATGTGCGATGTGCTTTAATCTTGCTTCAGGAGTGTCGAAAGGTAAGGAGGGGATAAACTTACCGCAAGTAAAGTTAGGGTAGTGCAGTCAACGAACAGGTGAGTAAGAAGATTGGATATATTATATATATATATATATATATATATATATATATATATATATATATATATATATATATATATATATATATATATATATATATATATAATATAATATTATTACTATTATGCTCTACACCATATCCCGCTTGATGCAGGGTGGTGTTGGCTGCAGAAATTATTCAAATTCCTGCAACTGTACGTGAGAGAGAGAGAGAGAGAGAGAGAGAGAGAGAGAGAGAGAGAGAGAGAGAGAGAGAGAGAGAGAGAGAGAGAGAGAGAGAGAGAGAGAGAGAGAGAGAGAGAGAGAGAGAGAGAGAGACTGTTATAAAGGGTTCCCAGCCTCTAGAACAATTGCCATAACATCGTCGAAATAGTCACCACCCTTTATCGACCAAAAGTTACCTATACCAAACATTTTTTTTTTTTTTTTAATATTTAATTTTCCATTTAACTGCCGAAAGTACGTTGCATTGAAATATGTGTTGCTTTACCACACATTTTAAAATATTAAATGTTTTAAATTTGCTTTCAAAAAATACTAAAATATATTATCGAAAAATATTTTTATTAACTTTGTTCAATATCTTTCTTCAAGCCTAATTCTCGAAACTATGCAATCTTAGGAAGATGATCTCGAAGCCTTAGATCCAGTAGCAATCCTTTTTCTACTCCTCTGTCTTTCTCATTATGTTCCAAACTTATCTTCTTCCCATCTACTTCCAAACACATCCACTCCCGACAACAGTCAAATCACACACACACACACACACATACATATATATATATATATATATATATATATATATATATATATATATATATATATATATATATATATATATATATATATATATATATATATATATATATATATATATATATATAATGTCCAATAGAACGAGCACCACCTCCTGGTGAATGTTACTGCCATATAGTGAGAGCCATTCACCTAGCGCAGGTTTGACTTTACAACGTTTTGCTCCTCTGCTGTCGGTTTCTCAGCACTCCTGCCATTTAACCTGAACCTCACCTGAATGTGGGGGAATGAACTTAGCTGGATGAATGTACTTTTGTTTTAAGGCAGTTGGAGGTTTGTGGAGTGGGTTTGGCGAGTTATAGAGATGGTTCTTGCTAGTCAATAAGCTTCTGAAATTACTAGGATACCAATATTAGATGGAATCCAGTAAACGTAACGGACTTTTTTCCGAGAATGAAGAAATTGTAGAAAGCATCAAATGAGCATAACCAACAAGTGTTTGGTCAGCATCATTGTTAATACCTGGAGTAAATGCGAATTAAAAAAGTAAGCAAGTACGAGAGAATAAGGTTTTTAGGGAATTTGGATAGCTCAAAGGTGAATTATATTGCTGATGAGTGGGATTAAAGCTAGAGGTTATTTGAAGGTGGAAGAACATAACGTTTGTGTACGTCTCAAGACTTCCTTTGAGTGAGGAATGAAAAACATTTGTAATGGAATAATATTCCGCACAATCTATATATATATATATATATATATATATATATATATATATATATATATATATATATATATATATATATATATATATATATATATATATATATATATATATATATATGATTGTAAAATACAAACATCTTTTATAAAAATATATAAATAGGAATGAGATAGATAAGCTTAAATTAAAAACACATGCTTTATTTAAAAATATAATTAGTATATATATATATATATATATATATATATATATATATATATATATATATATATATATATATATATATATATATATATATATATATATATATATATATATATATATATATATATATATATATATATATATAAAGGTAAAGTTTTGGCCTTTGATATAGTTTTATAAGAAAAGTTAGTCAGGAATTAAAGGATTAATTATTTGTTGGAATCAATGCCACCCAAAAATTTCTTAACGGATTCATTTTTCTCCAAATATGCAGAAACTTTTTCCCTAGATAACAAAAATAAAAAAATAAAAATAAGATTTAATGTTAGTTGATCAAAATATAAAAATTATTATTAAAAATAAAATCATTCAGGTGAGTTATATGCAAATCGTGGGCTAAGTATAGAGACTAATAAAAACTGCAAACTAAATTTTAAACATTTTACATCTCTTGAAAAAAAAAAAAAAAAAAGAATAAAAAACAAAAAAACAATAAAAAAAAATCAATAAACCCTTTACTACCAAAAAAAACGCTACAACACATCACACACAAACGCATTTACCTTATTCAAATTTTGATATTAATCTTGACTAACTTCCAGAAAATTGATGCTTATATTACCAAAAACTTATTAAAAGTATAAAATCATAAAACAGCATATAATTAAAATATTTAATTCTGATAAAAATAAACAATCCATAATGGGTTTAAAAAATACCTTATAATTATACTAAACTTAATTAAACACGATGTTGTCTGCATTTAACATGATAAAAGTTCGTAAGCAAATTAATTAAAATTAAGAGAGAGATTCCTTTTAATACATTTAACTCCATTATAGAAGGAAAATGGAATAAATTAAACTATATATATATATATATATATATATATATATATATATATATATATTCTAAATGACTGACAATTACATTTAACACCAATTAAAAAATTGTGAACCTCAGAAAGTCTCCCAATGAGCAAATTTTGTTACAATAGTTCCAAACATAAAAATATTTACTAAATGTCAATGATACCAACAATCGAAACAAAATTTTTACATAAAAACTTTCCACACCTCTACAATATTGGAATCAAGAAAACTAAAATGCCACAAACATAGAGCACAGATACGTAATTTGTGCCCTATTTTACTTCTACACTTAAAAATCTACAGGACATTACTAAAATATGGGTAGAAAAAGATCACGCAATGATATCCTTAAAACCTCACAACCAAAATCATGGAAAATGACTTCAATATAAAAACTGCTCCCAAAAAACAACTCTGGCAAAGCCAACATATCATTATAACAGAACATCCCTATAACTAATAAAAATCCACGGAGTAACATAACGGGAGGAAACACAGAATAAATTATATTTCACATAGTTTGAGCTTCGTTAGATATCTTAAAAATAGCAGCTAATAATTATAAAATTTAGTCTCACTCTTTCTTGTTTAAAACTATAAATAATTGCTTTATCCTGGTTAAGATGTTTCCAAGTTTCCAAACATTTATTCTACAAGTACTCCATATTATTATTATTAAAATATGGAAAACAACTGTGCATCCCCCTCAACAGCCCCTTTATTATTATTATTATTATTATTGCATTTAGTATAGAATCTAGTGCAAATTTAAAAACCTGTGAATAAAGTTTGAGAAACAAATCGAAATTATTATTATTATTATTATTATTATTCTAAACTGCCTTTATTATGTTAACATTTTGGTAGAATGAGTAGTTATAACAGGTGTCCTTAATGCATGTGCAGAGTGAGTGCACTTTGCTTCAAAAATGAGTCGAAATTGAGGATTAAATTAGAAATTAAACTATGGAGTTTTTAAAATTAGAACATTTAAATCTGATTTGTATTTAAAAATAATTTAGCTACACATACTCATTTATAAGTTATTTACTAAAAGAGAGCGAGTGCTAAAATTAGCAGCACTCCCAACATGGGTACAAAAAAAAAATTTAAATTAAATGAAATTTAAAAATCCATGGATTAGATGTTACCAAAAACACACATCTTCGTCCGATTTCCAATGCTGACATTCAAATCTGCTTTCCAGATACGTTACAGATTATGGAAAGTAAAAAATTACCCATAGCTGATAAAAACAAAAATGCACATCCCTAATAAAAAAAGACATCTTCACAAACCAATATAAGATTCAAACAACTCCATCAACTTTAAATCTCCAAGACTAAAATCAACTCATTATGTATGCCCAACCTTCTTATTTACGGGAGCGATTGAGAATATATGTAAAGGGTAAGCTAATAAAACAATTGATAGATATCTTTCAGGCTAATAAAACAATTGAAAAATATCTCCTTAAATGTTAAAAATAAAGGAAAATGGATCTCAAAATATATATAATTGTTCATATTATATAATTAACATTTGGTTGAAATATTCTTAAGTCTAAAAATTTCTTTTATAGCATATAAAGTAAACTGAAATGGCTAAAGGTTAAATACATGTAATTTACAAGTGCGGGTATTTAAGAATCCCACATTTAAAATCTGTTATAAAAAATGCAGCATAAAAACAGAAAAACTGAAAATGAAATGTCCTACATTACAAATTCCTGTTCCATGCCCAAGAAATCCAAGAATATTCCCATTGGGCTTCGTCGCAGTCCGATCCATTCAACTTTGTTCATAATTTTATTTTTCATATTCCTTAACCTCATAGAAGCATGAATAAGAATAACTGATAGGGAAAAAAAAAAAAAAAAAAAAAACAATTACAAATTACTGGAATGAAATTTAAATTTAAAAAAAAAAATTTAAAAATGAATAATTATTTAAAATGTTTAAGTTCGGGTGAGTAAAAATTATTTTTTAATTTTAAAATTACCGTGAAATACAGCACCTTAGAAATATACAAAAAAAAAATTCAACTTTCTTATAATCTCTTACTTACAAAATTCATAATGCTAATAAAAACGAAGGATACTTCTAGATTTAGTATAAGAGAATGTGAATATTAAAAATATAACTTAATACAGTATCACATTTTAATTTTGAGATAAAAACATGTAAATATATTAATTAAAAGCACTCACCAAAAATTGGTAGTAGTATTCCAAATATGAAAACAACGACAGATCCTAAAAGATACACAACAAAATAGCTTGAGCTTAAGACAAAAATGACTGAAACAACAGGATGACTTTTTTTGAAATCATTTGCCACTTGTTTGTTGTTGGTCAAATAAAAGAAGATGCCAAATCCCAAGCCAATAGCAACCATTCCAAAGAACATTTGAGCAGGGTGAATTACACTGAAAAATGAATGAGAGAATAATGTGGGAAATTTCTAAATTGGTGTAAAATAATTTAAATTTTCACATCCTTATTAATCCCAAGTGAAATCAAATTGAATTGAATAAACTGAAAATATTTAAATTTTGTATGAGTGATAAGGATTAAATCAAATTACACATTCTGCATTACAAATTTTGGTTATTTTCTTACATTATAATTATCTACTAAATTTCACAATCTATAGCTAATATGCAAATCCATTATCATCTGGAAACTAACTTCTTTCTTTTCTATATTCAGTTCACGTTTGTGGTCAACTAATGTGATATGTACCCTATCTTACTAATCAGTGATCAATTAACCTTAGGGACTAAAATTAAAACAGAATGGTGGTTTATTCAGTTTTTAAAAAGATAAAGAATGATTCACTCCCAATATCTCCCTCCCACTTTCATGTCCCCTCCTGCATTTTCTAACCAATGCCTACTCCTCAAATTACTTTATATATATGAACCGACCGGGGCCCCGGCCCCGGCCAAACCCGGCCATTTTTACTGACCCCGGCCCCGGCTAAAAATCAGGGAAAACCGGGGTTGCCGGCCAGGGTTAAAATGGCAAATTATAAAAAAAAAAAAAAATTTTTTTTTGAATTTTCAGCCGATTCTGCTGAAACTTTCAGTGTATATAGATTTTTTTACCGGTAAGAAAAGTCCATTTCTAGCGTTTTTCCGAGTCTATTACGGTTAAAAGTTTTTATTTATTTATTTTTTTTTTGTGGAAATTTTACCCTTTTTCAATAGAATGGCGGTGCCAAACCACTTTTTAGAATGAGCTGAAAGTTGGACTATTTATTCAAATTATATGGGCTACAAAAGCCTCTAATAGACTTTTGTTCCCAGAGTTATAAAAAAAATTTTATAAGCCAAAAACTGACCAACTATAGAAAAAAAAATTTTTGATCTAAAAAAATCCACCTTTTCAGACACAATCTTTTTTTAAAAATTACAACTATAACATTTCCTATTTTTGGTGTGTATAGAGGAGGGGTGGGGCTACAAATTCCTCTATGTACTTTATTCGATGAGATTCGTTGGTTTTGAGATATAGCCTTCAAAAAGGTCCATTTTTGGCCAAGTTTCCAAAATTCCCAAAGTTTGAGAGGCTATATCTCGCTTCAAACAAAGGGCATTTAAAAATGCACTAAATAAAAATTGTTGCCCTGTTCCTCTTCTAAACAATTTTCACAAATATAAAAAAATAGTAGGTAGCGTTTTTTTTTTTAAATAATTTTTTCCTCCAGAAGGGTACGATTTTTGCAAAAAAAATTTCAAGTGCTTATAACTTTTTTCTAGACGTGATATCTAAAATCTATTCCCACCAATGCAAGAAATTGGGGCAAAGGTATTCAGTTAAATTTTCAGCTCATGTGGACCAGTGGTTTGACCCAGTTATTCATTTTTTTCAACTTTGGGTCCAAATAAGTTTGAAACCTTTATAGACTCAAAAAAATGCTCAAAATCAACTCAGAACTTCGTGAAAAAATTCACATACTTTGAAAATTTCAGCTCAATCAGTCAAATAATAAAAAAAAAATTTCAAACAAAATATAAGATTAAGATTTTTTTCTTTTCTGTTTCTTTTGACCGCTCCTTTTCTGCTAGTGAATGTTCATCTTTGTGTTTTGATTTTAGATACTCCAAAAAGATTTGGTTAAAATTTTTTTTACTTGTAGCACCCGGAGGTTCTCTTCTAATTTTCTGACTGCAGATGTTAAATTTATCTATTTCGAGCCTATCCTGAAACATTGTAAAGTATTCAAATACTGCAGAAGCTGATCTTTTAGCCATATTGACTGAAAGTATAAACAAAATAATAATTTTTAAACAATGCAGCTAAATGATACAAGTTTGATACATAGCAATAAAATAACAATGATATGTATAAATACAGGTTAAATTGATAATTTTATATCTTACATTTTTTCAAACTTTACCTTTGGGTCTTACCTAGGGAAACGTGTTAAATCACTATTATGAATTAGAATAATTTTTTTTTTAATTTTTGTACTTTTTTTAAACTTTAAATATACAAAACTGTAATTTTCTGATTTTTTTTTTAGAGAAAATGCATATAATCATTAATTTAAGTGAATGTTGCCTATTCTACTCCTTCCCTACAATTAAATAAACCTTAAATCTAATTTTCCTTAAATTTCAGTGCTTTTGACCTCTTTACAAATTTTAGGAAACCCCGGCCCCGGCCCCGGCCAAATTTGGGTGACCCCGGCCCCGGCCCCGGCCAAATCCCAGCCCCGGTCGGTCCCTATTTATATATGACTAATTGATATCATGAATTCTGTAATAATATTTGACTTGATTTCTTTAAGGTTCTTCTAAACCTTACAGTTTATGCTTACTTTTCATTGATGATTTCCTGTTACTCTTATATAGGATCCTAATTATTATTCATTCATTCTCCATTAATATGATTTTTAATCACTCTCAAATTTCAAATTTAATCCTTGAGCTCTCTCCTCTCTCTCAATTTCAAACATTCTAATTCTATTCCCATTGATTTTGAAACTATCTTAACATTACAAATTCCACATTTTAAAAAGCCAAACTCATACAGAGATCTCTTTACACCTCCTTCAATCATTCCATCAATTATTATGTAAACAAAATCCAGAGACCACTAAAGAAATTTTTTAAAAAAAAAAAAAAAAAAAAAAAAAAATTCTAATTCCTTATCCTTAACTTAACTAAACTTAATGTGAACTTGAAGAATAACCTGTCTGACTTCAATTCTCTAACCAAATGTTAAATCAAAATTTATTCAGCCATAAAAATTGCTTTTAGGTGTTTTATGTTCTTAAAGAACAAGAATTTCTCAGGTTTTCATTTATTTATTTTTTTACCAAAAATTAAATTAAATTTTTCATTTTCAACATTAAAATATAATCAAAAGCAAATGATTTTAATTTTATATGATTTCACAATTAAGATTTTAAATTATTATATTTAAAATCACTTATTACTGATTATAACTATAAATATAATAATAATTTCACTTGAAATTTAATAATAATAATAATAATAATAAAAATAATTTCACTTGAAATTTAATAATAATAATAATAATAATAATAATAATAATAATAATAATAATAATAATAATAATATTAGAATAAATTTTTGCATTAAATAGATTCAAATTTAACTAGTACTAGTAGATTATTTTATATAATGGCCTCTATTCAGTGGCATATCAATTTAAATATGGAGCATGCAGGAAATAAATGAAAGCATAATTACAACACTTTTTCTCAAATACTTATGAGCCTATCTGGCTAATAAGTAAATTATTAAGATTAAATGTCAAATTTTTATAGTAAAACTTTTTATTAAAATCAAAAGCAACTATAGTGAGAAAGAAGGTGAATGTGTTTTCTCTATTTATATTTATTTCAGTACTATTCTATTAATTTCATATTTTTTTTCCTATTCGTAATAAATTGCAATTACTGGTTATATATATATATATATATATATATATATATATATATATATATATATATATATATATATATATATATATATATATAAACTGCCTAAATACTGTACCTCATTAAGATAAATATGATAATATAGGTAAGAAAATAATTTGTCTGATAATAGAGTAAATTTTGAACTACTCTATTATTCCATTTCTCCATATCACTAAATGTAGGTATTTGAAACCTTGCTGATTCCAACAAAAAATCATCCAAGGACCTAAGGGATGCTACTTCTATTTTCCCTTGGTCTGCCATTTTTATTTTTATTTTCTATTTAGTTGTATTAATGTGATCAGTAATATAATCTGAAATTACATATTGTATATATATATATATATATATATATATATATATATATATATATATATATATATATATATATATATATATATATATATATATTCCTTGAAATTTACGTAAAAATATAAAAAACTAGACTAGTTTAAACAATACACTTACTCAGGTAAATTAAGCCACAGAAAACGATATTGTACACTAAAGACTAAAAAAAAAATTTTTTAAACAAAAAAACAATCATTTAACAAGGTTTTCATATGACTTCAATGGCATTTGTAATTTGGCTTCACACTACCAGGTTGCTGCTTAAAACTTAATTTACTATCAAGTATTTTAATTAATGATGAAACTAGAATTATTACCTATTATATTTTCCTCATTAGACTGCAATGGACATATTTCCATATATTCAGTATTGAAACTGAACTTTTATTATACAAAATCTGTAATTTTCTTAAATTTTTTCTGAAAAAATGCATATAATTATTAAAGTGAAATGTCTATTCTACTCCTTCCTTATAATTAATCTCAATTTAAATTATATCTAATTTTCTAAACCTAAAATTTCAGTGCGCTTGACCTCTTTCCAAATTTTGGGCAACCCCGGCAAGAGTTCCGGCCAGACACCGGCAAAATTCCAACCCCAATCGGTTCCTAGCTGCTTGATATATTATAGAGATACATTTCAATGTTCAAAACGTCATTTTGAAAGGTTCGAAATCTTATTTTAAATTCTGAAAATCCAAAAACACGAGATGATTTGATAATACATTTAAGCATCGCTGATACACATCAGCATTTTCTAAACTACGTCAAAACCAGAATTAAGCCAACTATTAATGTTTCACTCAATGTTATAATCAAAATTTAGTGTAATGACTTCCAAACAGCATAATAATGGGCTGAAAATTATATTTAGTAAAATTAAAAGACAAAACATGATAAAAAAATAAAAACTTATAATTGTAATTGCAGCCACACCAGCCATTTTTGTACCACTTTTGTTACGCTTGAAGAGTAACAAATTTTTAAAGATAAAACACGGGTTATGGGGAGGTACAGATATTTACCGACCGCCAGTCAAAATATGTAATATGTTATTTTATATCATACAACAAAAAATTATATATATCCCTACAATTATAATATTATTTATATGCTTTCACTATTTTATCTATTTTATATACTTTTGTTTATTTTGTTTTCATTATTTTGGAGAAATTCTCCTTCATAAGAGTATATAAAGTTGGTTTGTTTTTTAGTGTCAATATGACACCAAACTTTGATGACACTCTCAACAGTTTGACACACACACCAAGCTGCCGGTTTCAAATTACTCACCTTTTTCAAATATAAATCAACGTGTTAACGTGTTAGTCGGTTTTACGAAATATATGTTTTTTTTTTTTTTTTTTTTTTTTTTTTTTTTTTTTTTTTTTTTTTTTACAGATTTTTTTTTTTTTTTTTTTTTTTTTTTTTTTTTCTTCGAAATTTAGAAGTAAAAGGTATGACGTTATATATTTTTCTTATTCACCTCTTTCTTGCAATCCTTTCACGTTACGTTTTACTCTGTTAGTCTTATACTAAACTATACCCAAAAGTAACCTGGAACCGAAGCCTCTCCGATTATGAGAGCAGGACTTCATTCAAGAGAAATAACTCTTTTATAATTAAAGGAACTGTTCAGAAGAAAAAAAATTCTCTCAACTTGAACATAACATTCTTAGAGGCCACCTTAATAATTGTTGTGAAATTGAGGATTCAAAAGATAGATTGCTATTTATGTTTATGCCAAGAATGTTTGTTATTCACAGGCGAAACGTCAGAGTCATCAAAGGAGATAAAAAAGTTGGGATGTATTTTTGAGAGAGAGATGTGAAGAAGTTGAGTTTTTAAAGAGTTAAATTTCACATGGTTGTTGTGACCCTAACTGAGAAATCTCATGCAGATAGTAAATATATGCTAGAATGGAATCGGGAAGTTGAAGATGAGAAGAAACTCTAGAAACAAAGGAGAGAACTAATTTGAAGTGAATAGAAGAGTGGAGAGTTGAGCCATCGGCGTAAGATTGAACCCAAGATATAAGTGTAGAGAAGTAGGTCGTTGATGAAAAGTAGGAACAGAGTAAGAGATAGAGCAAAACCTGTGGAATAGGGAAAGAAAAAGAAATCGCTCCGTCAACAAGTGCCGATATGGATCGATTTAAGAGGAAACTTGAGGGCAGGATCCATTTTCAAAACTTTTTTTTTATTATTTGAGCTATTGAGCTGAAATTTACAATGTATATGCATTTTTCCCCCCTGAAAACAGTCGATTTCTGACGTTTTTCTGAGTTTCTAACGGTTTACTAGTAATAGGGGGTCAAAATTCAAAAAGAGATTGAATAGAAGTGGTAAAATAATGGTCAGAATGATCCAAAAACTCCCCTGTACATTCTTAGCCCCAATTTCTACAAATTAGAAACAAAACATTTGGGAAAAGTCCTGATAGTTATTGATTTTAGAAGTTCAAATTTTTTTTTGAAAAAAAAATTGAAAAAAACATACCCTTCCGGAGAAAAAAATTTATTAAAAAAAAATTGATGTTTTTAATTTTTTTTAAAATTGGATATTGTTTAGAGGAGGGATGGATCTAAAACTTTTATTTAGGACACTTTTAAAAACTAATTGTTTGATTTGAGATACAGCCTCTCAAAATTTGGAAAATTTGAAATTTCGTCGAAAATTTGGCCATTTTCGATAAGCTGTATCTCGAATCAGACAAATAGATTTTAAAAGTGTTTTAAATAAAAGTTTTAGATCTATCCCTCCTTTAAACAATATTCAATTTTCAAAAACGTCCAATCCATATTTTTTTTTTTTTTAATTTTTTTGTCAGAATGTGTGAATTTTTCAAAATTGGAAAAAAAAAAAAATTTCGACACCTGGTCAAGTAAGGGCATATAACCTGTTTTCTGTTATGCACACATCAAAACTCAGTAAGAAGTTTTTGTAGCCAATAGATTTTTGAATATACACACCAAGTTTGAGATCAAAATATTTTTTTATGGGACTTCACCGTAGATTTAAACATACCTTAAATTTCAAAAATTACTCCTAAACTTTAAATTACTCGTAAAAACGTTAGGAATGGAGTTTTTTCGTCGGGAAAAAAGCTATTTATACTGAAATTTTCAGGAGAATCGGATGAAAATAAAAATTATTTCAACAATGGATCTTTCCCTTGACATGAGTGAGCAAAGAGAACTAGAAAACTCAAAGGATAGAAGTTTGGAGAGTAACGACGCATGCCATCTAGGTCAAAATCAATGTGTATTTCAAGTGCCACCACACAAGGCTATCCATAGGCCCAAATTGCAGAAGACAAGAGATCAGTAAGAAAAGAAAGTATATTACCAGTTGACCACGAGCGCTGAATGGCTTACTATTGATCGGAAAGAAGATATAGGATTCCAGATAATGCTAGAAGTGATATTTAAAGATTGTTTCAAAGATTTTAGACAAAATACAAGTTAAAGCTATAGAACAATAGATGGAAGGATCAAAGCTGCTACCATTTTCGGAATCGGTTGAACGAAACTTGTACGCTCTTCTAGCACCAATGAAAAGTACTAGTAATAAAGCATAAAAAATAGAGGTGAATGAGAACAGCTACAATGCAGCTCTAGAGTGCACTCATTCAAAACACGGAGGGAGGATGTCATCAAGACCCCTAGCATTTCTAGCATTTATAAATAGATTTTAAGAATCCGTGTACGTACCTACTCATGCGAAATCAAAGCTAATGACTTTGGACACCTGACAAAAGTAGAAGGAAGGGGGCAGGAATTGTACAGAATTACTTTTGAACTATATATAAATATTATTAGAAAATCCTTTCATTTTGCTTCTTAGTAGATAAAACTATCTATGGTTTTTCAAAACACCAAAATACATCCTAAAGCTAGATATCCTTTTGGATGGCAACATCAAAATTTGTTGTTGACTATGTTTTAGTGTGATAAAAGCTCTGCTCTTACCTCGCTTACGACAAGATTAAAATGTAAAATTGTATATAAAAAATTATCTCTCTTCAAGAAGTTTGCCACGTAATGAACGTCAAGAAGGCCAGTGGCCCGGATGATATTCCCCCTCGTGTTCTGAGGGAGTGTGCTTCCGAGTTAGCGCCCGTACTCATTAAGCTCTACTCTCTATGCCTTAATACTAATACTTTTCCTCAATGCTGGAAGCGTGCATTTGTTCAGCCGATCCCGAAAAAAGGTGGTCGCTCTGACCCTTCTAACTATCGACCTATAGCTCTCACTTGTGTTCTATCTAAAATTTTTGAAACTCTCCTCAACTCTCATTTCCTGGATCATTTGGAGTCTCATTCTCTTCTCTCAGATTACCAGTATGGGTTTCGACGTTCCAGGTCAACTGGTGACATACAGATCTATGGTCTTCTGCCCTTAGGGACTTCGGGGGATCTTGTGTGGTGGCGCTTGACATTTCTAAGGCTTTTGATTGAGTATGGCATGCGTCGCTGCTCTCCAAGCTCCCCTCCTTTGGGTTTTCTCCTTCTCTTTGCTTACTCTTGTCTAGTTTTCTCTCAGATCGTTCCATTTCGGCAGTTGTAGATGGAGCGACCTCTTCCTCCTTTTCTGTCAACTGTGGTGTTCCTCAGGGTTCTGTTTTATCTCCAACTTTATTCTTACTTTTCATTAACGATCTTCTTAACTGCACTTCTAACTCTGTTCACTCTTATGCTGATGACTTAACTCTACATTCTTCTACTCATTTCAAATCTGCTCCCTCTTTTGCTTCTAGAGTTGCTTCTCGTCTTCAACTTTCCGATTTTATTCTTGCCGATCTGGATGGGATTTCCCGGTGGGGTCATAGCAACCTTGTGAAATTTAACTCTTTAAAAACTCAACTTCTTCACATCTCCCTTTAAAAAACACCTCCAAACTTTCCTATCCTCTTCGATGGCTCTCCCGTCTCACCTGTAAATAACATTAGCATTCTTGGTCTAAACATAAACAATAAACTGTCTTGGAAACCACATATTACAATGGTTGCTAAAGCGGCCTCTAAAAAGCTGAGAATTCTGTTCAGATTGCGAGAATTTTTTTCTTCTAAGCAATTACTCCAAATAAATATGTAAGGTTTTTATTCATCCTTGTATGGAGTACTGTTCTCACATTTGAGGGGGCTCCGGCTCGTCCTCTCTTCTGGAGAGGGTTGAGTCAAAAGCAAAAAAGATTAATAAACTGTTCCCTACTTTCAAACTCTCTTGACCCTCTGTCTCTGCGACGTGACATTGGCGCGCTGTATCTTTTCTACAGGTACTACAATGGCAGGTGCTCGAGGGAATTGGCCTCTCGCATTCCTCTACCGTTGCGTTGTCCTCGTTGCACAAGGGGTGCCCTTCTTTCGCACCAATTTTGTGTGGACGTAGGAAATCCCATGCTAGCCCCTTGTGGTACCTCCTTCTTTCCAGCCACCTCCATTCTGTGGAATTCTCTACCATCATCTATTTTTCCTCCTGTATTTAATCTTCCACTCTTCAAGGCTTCCGTCTGTGCCCACCTTAGGGCTGTGCGTTAGGTGTGTGTGTTTGAATAAGTTTTCTCCCTGTGTGTGCGCCCCCTCCTTGAAAAGGTTTCTGCCCGTGAGTGGTGGCGTTCTGTATAAAAAAGATTAAAAAAATAAAAAATAAAAAGAAACATGTGGAAAAAATGTAAATATGTCAATGCAAATGGAGGTGTATTTTTAGTAGAAAATCGTAATTCTAAAGAAGAGTTTTTTATAGAATTCAGATACGGAATTATTAAAGATCTTCTCCAGAACTCCGTGGGATTTGTTGCGGATGCTGCTTACCAACAGTCCGTGTATATTCAGATCCAGTTACAGTTGCTCGGCGATTTGATTAGCTTCTTTTAACACTTCACCGGTGATTTTGTCTTCATCTTTACGATGGTGCCTAACCATTTCCACAATGCGTTGAATGTGCTGCGAGGTTTTGACGATATCCAGGGTTTTGGATTGGAGAGTACCGCAACCGAGTACCGCAGCCATGATTTATGAAGACTTACATCCCGCTGAATGCACCTGAATGGCGCTTTTTCTTGTGACGGTAATGGAAAGGGTTTCTAAGGCTTGTATTATTCGTACAGAGTGCTCCTTAAACACTCTGTTACATTTGTGTTTTTCAGATCATCTGGTCTGGCATAAGCTTGGGATGTTTGCCATTAATTTTCTTTTCAAGACAGACTCTCAGAAAACGTAATATTGTCTTTTATTGTTCCCACAGTATTTTGGATTTCAGGTAATGTTCTCAAATCATTTACTACCAGATTTATTTAGTTTGTGTGAAGAGCAATGAAAGAACTATGTTTTTGTATATACTTTTCCCGAAATATTGCTTGGACCCCACATTCTTTGCCAGACATTGTAGAACAATTACAACCCAAGCCCACTTATTTCTCGGAATCCTATTCTTCGCTAGTGACAAAATCGTCAATGGCTTTTTTGAGTCAATCGCTTCCAATTCTAAAAAGCCAATAAATTCCTTTTTGATTTTATCAGTCTCTTTGTCTAAATAGAGCAACCATATTTATAATTGTTTTCTTTCAAGAAATATCAGCTGTTTCATCTACCAAAATGCTCTCTTTATGCGCTTGGAGTATGCCAGCCATGAGAATGTCTCCAACCATTAATTACTGAATTTCCTCTTTAATAGGGTAGCATCTTCCAAAAAATTATAGGTCTTTATAAACCCTCACTAAGAGTAATGGCTTATATGGGGGCAGCCCCCCCGCCCCCTCTGACGACGCCCATGAGTGGTATCTCTCGGAAGGGCAGAAAGTCCAGCTCCTGTATCGATAAAAAAATTATAGGAGGTAGAGGGATCATACACTCGAAGAAGAAGCGGTACTGAGAATGAGTAGAAAAGGAGCCAGAGTATGACAGCAGTTTCCACTTATGACTGGCTGCGAAGTTTCCCTGAAAAGAACAGGAAGGTGAACATTTCTATGCTTTGTCTCCAAATATGCTATGGTAATAGCATATTTTGGTTTTTTTCCTGCTGGAGGAAGATCGATTGCGACCTTGTGAAGGAGTGGAGGAACAATTGTGACCTTAAGAAGAAGTGGAAGAACGAGAGCGATGCGAAGAAGTCATATAAATAAATGACAAGATTGTTAAGCATGGCCTGCTAGAATATATCCTGGACTCGATGCAAGCAAAAAGCGTGTGAAGGTCCTGTGCCAGACTGAATGAGCTGGAGCAGTAGATAAAGCAAAAATGTGAAGCGAAAGTGGAGGAAAGGGTGTAGGAGAGAAGGTATAGCTGCATAGACAGTATAAGAAGAGGTATGAGCAGAATGAGTGTAATAAGAGCGAATAATTCGCTCGTCTATAGCAGCAATTTCTTGATGAGGCCTTGTAGGAGCAGAAGCATCCAAAATACGGTGAACAGAAGGTGTCAACTTTTGTAGAAAAAGTTCCCTGACTATGCTGAGTTTCAAGTCCGTGAGAGGTTCTCCAATAGGCCAAGTATGTGTGTCAACTGACATGGAGTGTGATCACCTAGAGCAGTGTTTCCCAATGTGGGCATTAGCACCCACTGGTAGGTGTTCATAGGGAGGAAATTTGCAGTGGAAAATGTTTTTAATTTAGGTGGGCGGTGAAGAGAATAAAATGGGCAGTGGCTTTCTTTGCTCATATAACTATAAAACTATAAAGTATGAACTCAGAAAAAAATATAAAATATATATATATATATATATATATATATATATATATATATATATATATATATATATATATATATATATATATATATATATATATATATATATATATATATATATATATATATATATATATATATATATATATATATATATATATATATATAATATATATATATATATATATATATATATATATATATATATTTTTTTTTATTTTTTAAAAAATGTAAGGGTTATTTTCCTTTGGTATTGTTTTTCTTTTCTTTTTTTTCTTTTTTTTTGTGAAGGAAAGTGGGGGTGAGTATGAGTGTCCGCGCGCCTGAGGGATTGCTAATGGGTATTTTAAAAATTTGTTTGAATGGTAAAGTAGCTAATTTAATTAAAAATTAAATATTGTACATTTTTGAAACTTAAAATAGCTTGCAGATCATGGGAGGATGCGAACTTTTATTTAGTTTGCAATTATCATAAAGTAAACATCGACACTAATTGGCAGCAAAAAGGAACCTAAAGTCAGGTTTTGAAAAAGTCGTCATACTTTTTAGCAAAGCTGCCAGATAGATATGACTAATAAGGAAATTAATATTTCTCATTGCACTGAGAAAAGGATGTCATTTGCATTTTTATGAAAACCGTACTGAGTGTTTTTACAGTGCACTATGTCATTTACAGGCAACATCTAGTTTCAACGAACTTATGTGACCGACTTAATAAATAAATCCCTTGGTATTGTTATCCCATCAATAAATAAAATTAAATCTCATTCTCTTAATTCCCTATTTATTTCTGCAGCTCTGCATCTTTAATGATGGAGAATTTGAACGTCTGTTGCAAAATACTGAAGTTCGATAGATATCAAAAGGCGATTGCTTAGAACAATTTCATTCTCCCTTTAATTCTGTCTCTAAATGTTTTCGAGGATCTAAAAGTAGCCATTTGAGTGAAGAACTTGAGGCCTGTAAATGTGATATTGCGTATATGACTGATTGACATAGTAAACTCAATGACATGAATTTTCAGTTGCAAGTCAGTGATATAAATCTTATTAAAGAGAAATAAGTTATTCGCTTTTAGTATTCAAACAAAACATTGGTTGTAGGGAGCTGTCTCAATTTCTGAATATTGAACAACTGGAAAACGATGGCATTTCCATACTAGATGACGACCTCCTGATTTTTTGAACTTATCACACGAGGATATGAAGCTCAGATATCAAGTTCTTCTAAATCCCCAAGTACCAGATTGGTTAATCAATCAGTTTTCCAAGTTATGCACAAATAAATGGAATCCCCTATGGAAATGGAGTTTATTGATTTACAAAATGACTACGAATCAAAGTCTTCTTTAAATAACTATACCAGGAATTTTGGCTACAAAGGGATATTCCTAAAAAGTACCCAAAGTTGTGGGGAGCTGTCATTTTTTTTATTGCTTTCCCAACTTCCTATATGCCATAACGCTGTTTTAGTGGTGTCGCTTGACTGATAACTAAGCAATGAAATCGCCTACAAGTCTTAGAAGAAGTCATTTGAGACTTCTTTCAAGATGCATTGAACCTTACAAAATGACTTCGAATCAATAAGTAATGGCTTAATATTAAATCTTGCGAGTAAGCACCAAATTCAATCATCACATTAAATATATATAAATATAACCTTGCATAAGTTATCAAATATAGCATTTTATTGGTAATATTTTCAAACATGTACTTTTATAAATAACTTGATGTCTTTTCATCATAGTTTTAATTAAAAAAAAACTAATTTTGAGTTTTGTTTGATAAAATCAGGTTCATTAAATCTTTTTGCATACTGTAAGGTGAGGTCACCAACAAATTGGAATAGCAAAAATATTAGTAGTTCATAAACAAATTAAAATATTTACTGTTATTTTGATATTGGATTTTAAAAATTCATTTGTACTTTATAGTGGTTTACAACTTTACATTGATATTTAAAGTTCAATCTGGTAATGAGAGGTGGGCGGTGAAAATAAATTGGAGATTCAAGTGGGAGCTCCTCCAAAAAAGATTTTTTTTTAACGCGGTGGGCATATATTTTTGTATCTGTCAAACTCATTCCCTTCATGATACCAAAACATTTGTTACATTTTAAAAGTGTAACAAAAAAAAAATTGGTACCATTTTACTACCAAAACGAAGACCTAATTTTTTCAGTTATGTTGTTAGTTACTTTATTCTATTTTGCTTAAAAAATATGTAGGTATACAGATTGCAAATTGCCAAATCAGTACATTTTTTTCTCCTCTTCATTTTAAAATAACTCAGCTGAGGTTCCCAGGTTCAAGCTCCAAAAATAACTTTGAACTACCTACCTGAGAATATTTTCATTTATAAGAATATAGCAAATATTTTATAAATATTAGGGATAGAGCACCAATTTTTTTTTCCACTGAACTGTGAAACAAGATTGAAAATAAATATTCAGTGATCATAAAATTTAGGTTTTCTGCTATCTGTAATACCTAGTTATTTTGTAGTCAAAAAAACTTCATAGGTGATATAGGGGTGGCACTTGCATCCAACTTCCCCTGATGCATGGTCTATTTTTTTTGTTAATTTCTGCAACATTCGCAGTCTTCAATACAATTTCTATTTTGTTGAATACCACCTCTCTCCAACTCTCTTAGACCTAACCTCTTATTTTTGACAGAAACTCAAGTGCTTGAGCATTTTGATAGCACACCATTTTTTATTTCCTCTTACTGTCTCTATTTTCAATTTTCAGCCAAAGAAGGTTGTTATACATATGTGTTAATATTTTGTTTACTCTCGTGTATCTACTCTGGAGTTTTCTGAATTTTTCGCATTGTTGTTAAAGCTCTCTTTCCATTCTTCATCTAAATTCATTTGTTCTGTTTATTTATCCTAATTTACTGACTATCAAAACTCTAAAACAGAGAACATTCTTGTTTTAATTACTCAAAAATTATCATATTAGATGTTTATTGCCATGTAATGACTTTCTAGTTTTCATGATATAACGTGAATGTGCTTTTCAATTCCCTATCCAAAACAACCTTTATTAATAGGTGCAGCTTTCCACTAGTATCCCAGATCATTTTGAAGAAAAAACCAATATTCTTAACCTTTTTTTAAAACTTCTAATCCTTCTCCTTATATTGTTAAACTCTATCCTCCTCTGGCTTCTTCCGATCACTTTCTTAACTCTGTATCGTCTATTATATTAAGTCTTTTTCCTAGAAAGACTCCAGCATATTTCGAGGAAATGTTTGTTACATTTTGTTGTCCAAGCTGGTCAGACTTTTGGTTGCACTTCTTTGATTTCCTATGGAATTATCACCTCTGTGGGAGGGGTCCCTAAGATTGTGCAGAATGCATTACCAGGGTGATTCACTGTGGCATAGAGACTACATTCTATAATCTTTCCCTTCTATATAACCTTACAAACCTTGGTTTAACTCTGCTCATTCTTGTGTTATTTGCTGCAGGGGTGCTGCCTTTAGGAATGAATTACTGTTTTCAAACTTCATAAAATTGTGCTATTTATATTTCATTCCAAAATTGTGCAAAATCTGTTTTTGTTCTTTTAACCCCAAAAACATATTTCTCAATTCAAAATACAATAATTTTTCTGTCTCCTCTTCCTCTCTCTCAGGCAGTTTGCAAAAATGTCAACTCAAAATTTTCCTCTTCTTTCCTGCTACTTGTATTTTCTTTCAGTTCTATCCATTGCCATTTTACCTTCTTCAAAAACAACTTTTTTTTATTCATTTTTTTTTTCTTATTAATATTAAAAAAATGGTAGAATAATAAATTAATAACTGTACTATTAAAAAATTGTTTAAAAATTTGTAAAACTATTGAAAATATAATTTTAAAAATTATTAATGATATAGCCCAATTTTAATCAAAAATATATTTTATGTAGTATTTAATTCTAAGCCATCTCAGATTATTAATACTATGTAGAAACTTTGAATCCACACTAAATTGTTGGTGTGGTATACCATTTTTCCATTTTTCTGTTGTAGACCCCAATCCTTTGCCAATAAATTCTTGCAAGAAAGAAACTTGTATAATGTGCATCAATGAAGATATTGAAAATAACCCAGTTTAATAACTTGACTACATAACAACCAGAAGCAATATCTAGTATAATGACACTATGAAAAAATTAAGAAATGAATACTTCCTTTTGCTATTTCAGTTTATTTTCATGAATAAGATATAGCCTGTAGTATATGAGATTATATAAATAAACTATATATTCTTAAAATCTTAAAACTTTTTACATTGTAAACCACATCAGGGGAATATTTTTATATTATTTTACACTCGTTTTTTATATGGACCTGAATGTAAAATTTTAAACATATGCAGATATGATAGATATATAATATCTACATTTTGATAACTTACAACAAACATTCTGAATGACAGGTTTTTATTAATTTTTAACCTAAAATAAAAGTTATAAATTACCTATAGATTTCAACTTAAATTTTAGCTAAATATATTTTAACTGTTTATTCAGTTGGGTTGTAGAACCATGAAATTATTACCAGGTCTATTATTTTAAAACTACCCAGCTTAGATTCCCTCCAGGACTCCAGGTAGAGTTCTTTCTCCATTTATATAAAAATTTATTCATTTCAGGTTATCAGATTATGATATAGGGAAACAAAAATCAATGCTTATCAAAGTTCTTCTTTATTTGTACTTAGAATTTACAAATTTAAAAAAACTATTTTATGGTAAACAATAGATATTTTAGATCTGGCACCAGTTCAGGCTCCACCCAAAACTTTGACAGCATAAGTTACTTTTATCAATTTCACATTTTAGCTTACTGAGTTGGTTTCTTTCTGTTGAATATATAGGATTATAATACTTCAAAAAAGTGTATTGTTTAGTATTGAACTTGACAACTTACTTTTTTGTCCAGTATTTTTGGCAGATAACCCAATCTAATAAAACTATGCACATCAAAAATACATCTACATCATGTTGAATTACCCTCAATGTAACATGTGTTATCTTTCTAATTTGATACTTTTGTATACTCATTGTAATGTAACATGAATCGACTTATGCATTTAAATGTATTGGAATATTAAAAGTTTTATTGATTAATAAAAATTAATATAGTTGTAAAAGTTATATTCTTATTTTTTTTATATTTTTTATTTGTGTAAGTATGAATTTAAATTATAATTTCTTGGATATGTAATGTTACTATTAACAATTCTCCAATTGCAGAATTTTAAAGAAATATACCTATATTGTATATGAACGAGTATCTTGTTTTAAAAATTGATGTAAACTTGGATGAAAATTCATATTTATGGTATTCACCATGAATGAAATCAATTCTACAAATGATGTAGACATGAATGAAATTGAATCACCCAGTGATGATGAAGCACCTCCAGAGTTGGTTGAGATACCCGATGTTTCAAGAGACAGCCCCCCTAATAATCATGGCAAAGTACCAGTGACTATACTAACAGGTTATTTAGGAGCTGGGAAAACAACACTTCTTAATTATATCTTAAATCAAGAGCACAAGAAAAAAATAGCTGTCATTTTAAATGAGTTTGGGGAAGGTTAGTCTTTATAATAATTTTATATTTATTGGCAATTTTATTTTTAAAATGTACCATATTCAGTATTTTGACATACTAAAACAATTGTTTTGCAATATTATAAGCAATTTATTATTATTATTATTATTATTATTATTATTATTATTATTATTATTATTATTATTATTATTATATGGAGAGGGAATGAGAATGTGTAGGAAGCTGAACCACATGACTACTTCTGAAAGCCTGAAAGAAGATACCTATGCAAATAAAATGTTCAGAATAACAATGTCCATTGTAATTGGACTATATATATATATATATATATATATATATATAATATATATATATATATATATATATATATATATATATATATATATATATTATATTATATTATTATTATTATTTACTTTATTTTAGTAGTTATTTGTACTTTTGAGACCTTTCTAGGTTTGTATTGGAAGCATTTTGAATTTAAAATTTAGTTTAAAGTAGATACAAATATCGGTATGTTTACAATCCTGATATGATCTTTTTTTTTATAAAGATTAGATGTTGGGAAATGTTATTCATTTTTTATTCAATTCAATCTATTATTTAATAGTAATAATAATATAATAATAATAATAATAATAATAATAATAATAATAATAATAATAATAATAATAATAATAATAATAATAATATTCACATTGTGTTATGGAGTTATCATTTGGAGGTGACTCTCTTCTTTGGTATATATGATTCTATGTTGAATATATGTTTTATAGGCAGTGCAATAGAGAAGAGTTTAAGTATTAGAGAAGAAGGACAATTATATGAAGAATGGCTTGAGCTTCGTAATGGTTGTTTATGCTGTTCAGTAAAGTAAGTAACATTATTTGTTTTCGATATTAATAGGGAATATTTTACTATATATGTTAACAAATATTAAAGTAATAAGTCACATGATCCTATCAAGGACTGTCTCATCTCAGATCCCAAAATACGCATTTCATGTTAAAAGATTAAAAATCTGATATTGGAATTTTTTTTTTTTTTTTTTTTTTTAATACTACAAACAATATGCAAGTAAGATAAGAGGATACAACTAAAAAAAAGTTAAATATGCACTGAAATACAAAATAAAAAAAATAATGCTTATAATTAAATAACATCCTTGTGCTTCAAAAGTTAATTTGATCAGTTTAATTAAGACAAAAGGAAAGTATAATGTCACTTTATTATGTTAATATTTTAACAATAAAGAAATTGTGGTTTTAGAATAAAATGGTAGCATATTGGTCTATTTAATCTTAACCAATGTAGTATGTGATTTTATAAAGTATACCAGTTTAAAGTATTTTCTACCGAGGTATAATGATATTCAGAGTTGCTTGCTGTTATATATACTTGGAGAATTATGAAAATGTGCAAGAAAAAAAGCCTTTAATGTTAAAAGTTTAAGTTGGCCTTCCAGGCAAGAAACTACTGTAATTATGTTTCAAAGATTATATATATATATATATATATATATATATATATATATATATATATATATATATATATATATATATATATATATATATATTATATATATATATATATATATATATATATATATATATATATATATATATATATATATATATATATATATATATATATTAGGGATGGAGCGATACCAAAATTTTTACAGATACCGATACCTAAAAATTCCCCGAAGCCGATACCCGATACCTGAAAATATGCCGATACTTGCCGATACCACTACCGATACCGATACTTTACTCCTATACAAATTTTTTGCCGATACCGATACCGGTATCGGAAAATATGCCGATACTTACCGATACCGATACCGATACTTCCACTCCTAATATAATATATATATATATTATATATATATATATATATATATATATATATATATATATATATATATATATATATATATATATATATATATATATATATATATATATATATATTATATATATATATATATATATATATATATATATATATTGTAGGCTATTAGAGAAAATAAAGTTAATATATAGAACGTATAAGAAGGTCTTGAATAGTTAGTACTCACAATGTTTCGTAGATATGAGTATTCAAATTGTATCGTCCGTTTTTCCTCTTGACACGGACGATGTTGTTGATATGAAGTCGCTCTCCGACGTATACGATCAAAAACAAAATTCTCAGCTCCGTAGTAAGGACTATTGGGATCACAAAAGAGCGGATGGCAGCATATGTACAACAACAAACCGTTTTTCAAAGTTGAAGGTGAATAAAATTAGGTAATAAAATTTTAGAATATTTATTCTTAGACAATGGGAGTTATGAAAGAAAGAATTCTTTTTCAAAAGCAAGGATATAGAACGTATGAGAAGGTCTTGAGAAAAACGAAGGAACGGTTGAATAGGGTTTTTGTGGTTATTGAAAACTGACGAGAATGTTGCATTCAGAAGAATATCGCTCAACAAAGAAATCTCGTAATCAAGTATTTTAATTGAGGAATATGGAAAACAATGTTGTTGAAGGACGATCAGACGTTAATGAAGTTGATTATACAGTTCCCAATGTGGAAAAAAATTCTTGTTTTTATTTTATGTTGTGTTTCTAGTAAATTGCTTCTATTTTATTTTCTTTTACTTTTCAATATATTGAATGAAATAAAAATGAATATAACTTACGCGATGATTTTCCTGGTGATCGAAATTCTCGCTCAATTTGTAGACAATATTATCTTTGCTTAGAGTCTTAATTATGAAAAATTGTCAATAAGTTTTTATTTTGTTTTTAATACTTTTTGGCAAAATATTTTTTTAATTTTAGTCAATTAATATTCTACCTAGAATAGACAAATAAGAGAGTTAATGTTTACAAGAAAAGAAAGGGAATACATAACAGTAAGTTGTTTGTTGAAGAATCCTCCAGAGTGTATTAGATTGGATTGGAGTTTATGTTATTGAACCCTCTGAAAACCATCTAGAGCTTTCTTTCCTTTCTTGTGATTATAGGCTTCTATGACAGCTTCCTGTGAAAAATATCATTAATAGTGACAGAACACCCGTTCTTACAATATATATATATATATATATATATATATATATATATATATATATATATATATATATATATATATATATATATATATATATATATATATATATATATATATATATATATATATATATATATATATATAGTGATCAAAGGTCTTTGATGTTTCTTTCGGATTCATTTCCTCTTTTGTTTTCCACTATTTCCTGTGAAGCTTTAAAAAGTCTACAGCATCGTCAAGTTCCGCTTTGTGAATCCAGTGTTAGTTTTACCTTCCGCTTTACAAAGCCGAAAGATATTCAAATTTGTGGTTTTTCTTCAAAACCTTTCTTGTTATTCAAAACTTAATACTCTCGTGTTGTGTTCAAAATAATAATTAGTTAATTACGACATAAGAAATTTGGATTTACTTTAAATATTTTGTGGTAGGAACTAGCTTCTCTTTTCTGTTGTCCTTTTGGTTTTGACGTCAATCCGTAGCTTCAACGAGAGATCGTAGGTTCTTTGTTCCATTTAATTGTTGATTTACTCATTGTCTCCTTGTTATAAAATTCTCTTTGTCTATCTCTTCATTTAATACAAAGCAACATCGAAGGTAAGGTATTTATAATATTGTTCTTTTATTATTTATTATAACGCAGCCAACCCTTCATTTGATATCTCTTTACCTTCACTGATAACCTCTTGCTGCTTTATATATATATATATATATATATATATATATATATATATATATATATTATATATATATATATATATAATATATATATATTATATATATTTATGCTTACTTTACTTTTTTACCCCTTGGACCTTCCTCATTGGAAGGGCCACACTGCTTTTAGGTAATCCGCAACAGCCGCCGGCCGTATCCAAAGGTCTCTCAGAGAAGAGATGTGATGGAGGATTCTGTGTTGTGTAAGGGAGGGGCATCTCAGAAGGAGGTGTTCTGTTGTGTCTGGTTCTTGCATACATCTTTGACATATTGGGATGGTGTGTTTTGTATATTGAATCTATGTTTGTATGCTTGTAGGTTAGGGTGGTGGCCTGACCTTAATCTGGATAGGGTAATTTGGGTTTTGCGTGGTAATGTGTTTTGAGTATTTGCTATGTCCGGGGGTTGTTCGTTGAGAAGATGATTTGGTTGGTGGATGTTGAGATAATTTTGTGTTATGATGGTGTGTATGTGTTTGATTAGTGGTGTGTTGTTTGCAGTAGGTGGAATGGTTCTGAATATGTTACTGTAGTATAGGGCAGGGGATGATGGAGGTAATTTTAGACGGTGTCTTGTGTGGTCTTGTAGGGTATAGTGACAATTGTGTGATATGTCTAGTGTGTTTGTGTAGAATTGGGTTCCTATCATGTCTAGGTGAACACGGATCGGGAGTATTTTTGTTTCTTCGTGTAAATGCTGAATTCGGGTGGTTCTACTGCAACCTGTGATGATTCGAAGAGCGGTATTTTTTTTTTTTTTTTTTTTTTTTTTTTTTTTTTGTAATTTCTCTGTGTTTGAGGGTGAGGTGGCAGGGTACCAGGCTGGAGATGCGTAATTAAGTGTTGGTCTGATGAACTGTTTGTATGCTATGATGAGGGTGGTTAATTCATTACTGAAATTATGTGATAGTGTTCGAATGATTTTTAGTTTCCTGTTTGCAGTGTTGGTTATGTTTTCTATGTGTTTTGAGAAGGTGAAGTGTGTGTCATATGTTAGGCCTAGGATCTTTGGAAATTTATTTAAAGGAATGAGGGTATTATTTAGTTTTACATGGGGGTGGAGAGAAGATTGGTGTCTATCGGTAGTAATAAGAGTAATTGAGGATTTTTCGGGGGAAGCTGTCATTCTGTTTGATTTTAGCCATGTTTCCAGTTGTTGGATGTATGATTGAGTGAGTGTGGTGGCTGTGGGTATGGAAGGGTTTTGTATCGTAATGGATATGTCGTCAGCATATGTTATTAGCTTTATATCTGGTGTTTGTGGGGTGAGTAGGTTTGCTGTGTATAGGTTAAATAATAGAGGGGATAGGATGGCTCCCTGTGGAACACCATTTCTTAGTTTTACTGTTTTGAAAGATGGTTTTTGTTGGAGACTTGAGCTGTACGATCGGAGAGGAAGTTGGAAATCCCTTTTTTATAGTTGTTGGGTATAGGTGAATGTAGGGTTTTTTGTATGAGGTTATGTTTAGGGATTGTATCAAATGCTTTGTTGATGTCGATGGCAATGAGTATGGTCCTGTGGGATGGTTTTTTGTTCAGGCCATTTATTATGTTTTGAGAGATAGTGGTGAGGGCCGTGGTGGTTGAGTGGGATTTCCTGAATCCGTGTTGAAATTGTGGGGTTTGCATGAGTGGTTGGATTTTTGTATGAATAAGTTTTTCAAAGAGTTTGCATAGTGTGGATAGGAGGGAGATTGGGCGGTATGAGGATGGGAGGTTTGGGTCTTTCCTGGGTTTTAGTTTGGGGGTAATTATTGTCTTCTTCCATATTGCGGGGATAAAGTTGTATGTGTAAGATTTGTTGTATATTTGGGTTAGGTATGTTGTAGCTATGGGTCCTAGGTGTTTTAGATGTAAATTTGAGATGTTATCTGGGCCTGTAGCTGGGGAGTTTTTGAGCGTTTTGAGCGTTTTGATTCCCTGGATTGTGTCCTGGTGAGAGAAGGGGGGGGGTTTGAATTGAATCTAAGTATATATATATATATATATATATATATATATATATATATATATATATATATATATATATATATATATATATATATATATATATATATATATATATATATATATATATATATATATATATATATATATATTATGATTTTACCTCTGGTGGGCAAAGCCCAGAGACCTACCAAAATTTCCATCAGAGTTAGGGAGAAAATCGGAAACCTGGTTAAATTAAAGGTCGACATTTCCCGATACACGGCATTTTAAGATATGTAAGTCATAGGAAGTTGGGAAAATAGATGAAGTGAGTGTGTTCCAGATTTTACTGGTAAGAGTACATGTAAGATTGAGCATAGCGGTTAAGTCTGGGATTAGAGAGTTGGACAAAGAAAAGATGAGACTGTGTAGAAAAACTTGTCGCATGAGCCCTTCTCAGTGGAGGAAGTTTGAGACGAAAGAGTTCAGAAGAGTAGTGTAAATTGTAATAGCGATAGTATAGACAGAGAATGACACAACAACTCGATGGGCAGAAAGAGACTGGTAAGAATTAGTGAGTGCAGGAGAGTTAAGACGAAAAGCTGTAGGAGAGCTGAATGAGTAGAACCAAGAATATTAAGGAGAGATGAAGGTTTGAGTTATGTGTCTTTGAAGAAGATATCATAGTTGTGTGCAAGGCTGGGGAGCCGCCGGAGCCGTTTCTAGGATTGTGGGTTCAGCCAGAGCCGTAGCTGAAGATCAAAAAAGGAAGCAACTACAAATGTATTCTGCTATCATGTTAGCATTTATTATTTTATCTTATTCATTCTTTTTAATTTTTATTGTAATTCATTTCTTCTCACTGTGAATTGGGAAAAAAAATTTCAGTCCATAGACTCTGGTTTTATTTTGCTTTAATTAAATTTTATTCTCTTTATATCACACTTATTCACGCACGCATTTCGCACACATGCACACACACAAATAAATAATACATATATATATATATATATATATATATATATATATATATATATATATATATATATATATATATATATATATATATATATATATATATATATATATTAGGCTAATCTTTCATAATTATTAATACAGTAATCAGTAATACTAGAGGCATACAGCAATATAAAATAATTATAATTTTCTGTAAAATTGATTTTTATGTAACATTTTCACAATGAAATCCAGGCAATGTAATAAATCATCAGTATCGAAATATGTTTTAAAAGTTGCAATAGATGAAGTCATCTGTGGGTTGAAAATAAGCACTAAGATATCTAACACCATTTGCAAAGGCAACATTTTAAAATCTTTAAGTAGAAGAAGAAAACCAAAGTAAAGTTGCACCAGTTAGCCCAAACACTTCATGTATACAACCTTCTATTTCAAGATTTATAACAAGTCCAAAAGTGCCAATATCAATGACAGCTGTAAAAATTTAAAACAAATATTATCCAAATGGTTGTAAATGAAGGAATACCCTTAAAATTTATTTCCTCCAGAATTTACTGGATTAAATGGAGAATTATCCAATAAGTTAGGCTTTTCTAAGAAAAGGCATGATTTCAGAAAAGTAGTTATAAGTGAAGCTCAAAGTCAAAAAAAAAAAAAGTGCTGAAACAAATGATCCATGAGAAATTTTTTTTTCCTCTTAAAATGGATGCTTGTACTAGGCAGAATAAATTATTTTGCAATAAATGTCCAATTAACCAACTCAAATAATGAAATAACAGCACTTACTTTAGCCATTCAAGAAAAACAAGCACAACATACATCGTAATTTATAAGAAATCTAGTTGAGGAAGTTCTCAAAGAGTGAAATTACTAAAGAGCAAGTTTTATCAGTTGTAACGGATAATGCATCCAACATGATAAGTGCAATAGATAAACTCAATGTAGACCCTCTGAAATAGATAATTCGAATATAGGTTGTGAATCCAAAATTAGTATCACTGACCCAGAATATTGTGAAGGTGGTTTAGAAACGGAATTAAATGAAGATGTGGAATCTGCTTTCGCTGCTGTAAAAGTAGAAACATGCAATGTGCTATACATACGTTACAGCTTGCTATCAGACATGGTTTGAAAGATTACAAGCAGATGCAATTAAAGAGCCAATGGAAAAAAGAGAGAAAGTTCTCCTTAATAATGAAGTATTACTTGCTGCAATCTATTTCGATCCTATGTACCGGATTACGCTGAATGATATACAGTTCAGTAGAGGAAAGATAGTGTGAGAATCTTGCTGACTTCACAACAAGTGTTGGAAGTGATCGCTGTTAGCATCAAGGCATGCCTGCACACGCTTTTCTAGTTACAGAATGGTCCCGCCAGAGACAAATGACCTGGTCTTCAAAGATAGGACTCAATTTCGTACATGCTGACTGACGTGCGGCAAGTGACGTGACCTCTCATGATTCTACCGTGCCTCTGACACACCAAAGTTTGTTTGTGGCAAATTTTATTAACTTATGACCAGTACTTGATATCTATAAGCGCATATCATGTGCCGAGAGCAAGTGGGACACCCAATATGTTAAAATTACATGTATTTATAATTTTATACATTTGACTAAAGCCGTCTACTGTGGCTCAAACGGTAGGGTGATTGACTCACGTGCTTGAGGGCTCCGGTTCGATCCCACTTCGGGATCCTAGGTATATAGTACCTAGAAAAGTTCCTCTCCTCGAATAGGGCAATGCCCGTGAGATGTGAACTTTTTAATAAAAAAAAAAAAAAAAAATAAGGAAAAGACAATTTAAATCTTACTTATTATAAAATTTTTAAATTTATTTAAAAAATAAACAATTTTCAAATATACTTTTTCAATTTAATCGTTATTGTCTAAAAAATTTTAATCGTCCCATCATATATATATATATATATATATATATATATATATATATATATATATATATATATATATATATATATATATATATATATATATATATATATATATATATATATATATATATATATATATATATTCCATGCAGTTGCATCAAAAGAATTAAATTTTTTAAAAAGTTAAATTTTTATACTTTTCCAAAGGTGCAAAATTAACGTATTTTAAAATTTTAAATGTGAATATTATAACAATCCATCAATCTAGTAATAATAAATTTAAGGATTTAGTTTTACATTTGGTTTTAATATATTATAACTTATAAGTAAAAGTTCGTTTTTTTCTTCTTATTTGATGTGACACAATTACTGATCTTTAATTTCTGTATTCTGAATATATATAATGAATATTAGACTTCATTTTCTTTTCACTTGGTGTCCACCTGAATTAAAAATGTTTTTCTCTCTAAGGAATTGTCAAATTAAATTTACAAATAAAGTGCAAAGTGAAAGTTTAACTTTTATTTTAAAATATATGAATATGTAAAAGTATTATAAAGTGAAGTGCTTCAGTTATAAAAACCCATTGTCTGCTTCAGTATTATGCGACAAATGAAATATATATATATATATATATATATATATATATTATATATATATATATATATATATATATATATATATATATATATATATATATATATATATATATATATATATATATATATATATATATATATATATATATATATATATAAAGTTTTTTTTATTTCTGCACAGTTTATAAAAAAATAATTTTAATAAGAAATTGCAAAAGTGGAAAGCATCACAGAAGTGAAAACAAATGACATTCCTTTTGATTGTTTTATAAGATTCCTTTGTAAATTTTATCTCATATTATTAGAAATGTGTTCTGCAGTTGCCACTTCTATGGCGGAATGTTCCATAAATACATTCACACACTTCTCGTGCAGGATCCCAGGAAGATAAATATGGGCATCTGCAGCGACCTCTTACTCTTGATTGACCTGTTGGGCAAGGGTTCAGTGATCCTGTGAAGGAAAAATAAATTTTACATAGTTAAAGAAATGGATTTTTTTTTTTTTTTTTTTTTTTTTGTGTGTGTGTGTGTGTTTAGAATCATATTACTTGGAATCAAATATTGTAAAATGTTCTAGAATGGTTGAATGGTTTTTTCTTCCTAGATGTAAAATTGCAAAACCAAAAACAGTACTTGAAAATTACTATTTTATATGGGAATGTTAATGAAATGTGCATATTTTAAATGAGTTATATATTTTTGGCCTGGGTACTATCTCTTTAAGTGAAGTCGTGTCACTTAGTGAATTGTATTCAGTTCAGACACTTAAAGGGTTCCGCAATTTAGGCATTCAGTGGAACATGTGCATCAATTTTCCTTTTTCAGAAATGCATCCCTGTTAGAAACTCATTTGCATTTTAATTTTTTGAGAAAACTTTTACGAAGATGAAGATCTGAAGATTTTCCTTAGTCCAAGATGGTTTAACAAGACAAAGATGTTGCGAGAGATCGAGCTTTAAAAAAGAAAAGGAGACACTGATCTGGTTTCTACTATAGTTGCTGGCTAAGTGAACAAAGGCAATGGAAACTGATTTACTTTTTTTTTTTTTGTAATCATCTCCACCATACTCTGGTGAAACGTCCATCTATGAGGGATCTTTTTATCACCATTACCTGTCATATTCGGCAGGTTATCATTACTTGTTTGGAACATATGATAGATATATTACTGACTGGATTCAACATTTTTGCAGAATCTAAGTTTGATAGGAAAAGCCTTATTCTGAGTTCATACCCATATTGTAACTCCATACCGAGTCTCAATTACAAGCTTATAGCTGTTAGAAACTACGAAGAACTACAAAGTGGATGCAAAACAGAGTCAGAAGTGAATGTGGGCAAGAACCTAGACTGGAGGAACGACTTCAGGTTCTCTTTTGAACTCTGCAAGTCATTTCAACATTACAAAAAGTACGGTACATTTGCAGTCATCAAGTGGAAAAAACTGCCTTCACAACACAATGCATGATGGAACTCGAGAACTATATATACCCTCATTGCGTACTTTCTACTGCCAACATGGCGCAGTGTTTTGGAGCTTTCAGCAAATTTCATCGCCATCAAGTGGCAAGAAGTATGGTTCATTAATCAGTAAATCAAAGAAACAACTTATGACGACCTTCATCTCGACATCATTGAGTTAGAGTGTACTAGTGCTCTGAAGTGCCTAAAAACTCATTGGAACCGGGCACCATCAGCTCCTGATATACATCCCTTGAATATAGCTGTGAAAAACACTTATTCTGACTTTTTTTTTTTGTTAAGTTACATCTCACGGGCATTGCCCTATTCGAGGAGAGGAACTTTTCTAGGTAGTATATACCTAGGATTCCCTAGAGGAATCGAACCGGCGCCCTCCTCAAGCACGTGAGTCAATCACCCTACCGTTTGAGCCACGGTAGACTAATTTAGATAGGAGATGAAGTAATAGAGAGGTCATTAATATATATTATATATATATATATATATATATATATATATATATATATATATATATATATATATATATATATAATATATATATATATATATATATATATATATATATATATATATTACCTCTGGTGGGGAAGGGCCAGAAGCCTACCAAATTTCCTCCAGAGAAAGGAGCAAATTGGAATCCTGGTCAGATTAAAGGCCGACATGTCCTAAAACACGGCGTTTGAAGGTGTGTAAGTCATAGAAAATTGGGAAAATAGATGAAGGGTGTGTTTGTTCCAGACTTTACCAGTAGAGTACATGTAAGATTGAGCATAGCTGTTAAGTCTGGGGTCAGAGAGTTGTACAGAGAAAAGATTAGTGTGTAGAAAGACGTGTCGCACGAGCTCTTCTCAAAGGAGAAGGTATGCGACGAGAGAGTGTGGAAGAGCAATGTCCGTTGTAATAGCGATAATACGCAGAAAGTGACACAATAATTCGATGGGCAGAAAGAAACTGGGGAGAATTAGTGAGAGTAGGAGAGTTGATAAGACGAAAAGCCCAAGACTCCTCCTTTTCAAAGAGAGCTGTATGAGTGGAACCACCCTAGATGTGTGAGGCCTACTCCATACAGAAGCGAACAACACCCCTATAAAGAGCAAACAACTGGGGTGGTGTGAAGAACTTCTGAAGCGCTCAGAACATCCGACCTCTTAGAAGCTTGTTTAGAAAGAGAAGTAATATGATCTTTCCAAGAAATATCACGAGAAAAAAAGAAACACCAAGAATATTAAGGAAAGATGAAGGTTTGAGTTTTGTATTTTCGAAGAAGATATCATAATTCCATGTTATGTTGAGTAGAAAGATGGAGGAATTGAGTTTTTGAGGCATTGAAAACGACCATATTTTCTCTGTCCCAATTGTGAAATACTAGATAGATTAGAGATTAGTTGCTCCAAGGCTACCTTCCTTGCTTCTATTAACTGCTGTTGGGCGGGGCGCCTCTCAAACTGAAAAGAGTAATGAAGGGTGGAGTCATCGGCATAGGAGTGGATAGGAGATGAAGTAATAGAAGAAGGTAATATATATATATATATATATATATATATATATATATATATATATATATATATATATATATATATATATATATATATATATATATATATATATATATATATATATATAAATTAGGGATGGAGTAAAGTTTCGGTAAGCATCGGCAAAAATGACAAATACCGATACCGATTCCAGATTTTTTTAACTGAAGAACAAGTATATATATATATATATATATATATATATATATATATATATATATATATATATATATATATATATATATATATATATATATATATATATATATATATATATATATATTCCTAACTCTGGTGGAAATAGGTAGTGCGCTGTCCTTTGCCTACCAGAGGAGACAAAAAAAAAAAAAAAAAAAGAAAAAACTAAGAATAAATTAATAAAAATTGTGAGTCATCAAACTATAAGATTATTTCCTTTTGTAGAATTGTTGAAAAGAATAAAATAAAAATTTCGCCTTAATATGGTTCTTGTGGAATAGCTAAATAAATGTAAAATTTCTTTGTAAATATATGCGTAATCGTTTTCGAAAAATGGATATTTCTAACTATGTTAATGCCAGGATCCTAGAAACTTTATTTCGTGTGTTAAATATCTCCTTAAGCGGCTTGTACTTATCTTAGGAAATTTGAACAAGTTGAAATGTGTCGATTTCAGTGGTTTCAGGGATATATATATATATATATATATATATATATATATATATATATATATATATATATATATATATATATATATATATATATATATATATATATATATATATATATATATATATATATATATATATACATATATATATATATATATATATATATATAACTAGTAAAGCCGTCCAATTCGTAGACACGCCAAACTGTCGACAAATTGATTAACTCATCCAAACTATCGACAACACTTTTTTTCACAACTCGTTCAAATGGTCGACACAATAAATCATATATATATATATATATATATATATATATATATATATATATATATATATATATATATATATATATATATATATATATATATATATATATATATATATATATATATATATATATATAGGGACCGACCGGGGTTGGAATTTGGCCGGGGCCGGGGTTCTGGCCGGGGTTCTGGCCGGGGTTTCCTAAAATTTGTAAAGAGGTCAAAAGCACTGAAATTTAAGGTTAAGAAAATTAGATATAAGGTTTATTTAATTGTAAGGAAGGAGTAGAATAGCCAACATTCACTTAAATTAATGATTATATGCATTTTCTCCAAAAAAAAAAATCAAAAATTACAGTTTTGTATAGTTAAAGTTTAAAAAAAGTACAAAAATTAAAAAAAAAAAATATTCTAATTCATAATAGTGATTCAACAGGTTTACTTAAGTAAGACCCTAAGGTAAAGTTTGAAAAAATGTAAGATATAAAATTATCAATTTAACCTGTATTTATACATATCATTGTTATTTTATTGCCATGTATCAAACTTGTATCATTTAGCTGCATTATTTAAAAATTATTATTTTGTTTATACTTTCAGTCAATATGGCTAAAAGATCAGCTTCTGCAGTATTTGAATACTTTACAATGTTTCAGGATAGGCTCGAAATAGCTAAATGTTAACATCTGCAGTCAGAAAATTAGAAGAGAACCTCCGGGTGCTACAAGTAAAAAAATTTCAACCAAATCTTTTTTTGGAGTATCTAAAATCAAAACACAAAGATGAACATTCACTAGCAGAAAAGGAGCGGTCAAAAGAAACAGAAAAGAAAAAAAATCTTAATTTTCTTATATTTTGTTTGAAATTTTTTTTTTTTTATTATTTGACTGATTGAGCTGAAATTTTCAAAGTATGTGAATTTTTTCACGAAGTTCTGAGTTGATTTCGAGCATTTTTTTTGAGTCTATAACGGTTTGAAACTTATTTGGACCCAAAGTTGAAAAAAATGAATAACTGGATCAAACCACTGGTCCACATGAGCTGAAAATTTAGCTGAATACCTTTGCCCCAATTTCTTGCATTGGTGGGAATAGGTTTTTGATATCACGTCTAGAAAAAAGTTATATAAGCACTTGAAAAAAAATTTGCAAAAATCGTACCCTTCTGGAGGAAAAAATTTATTTATAAAAAACGCTACCTACTATTTTTTTTTATTTGTGAATATTGTTTAGAAGAGGGCAGGGCAACAATATTTATTTAGTGCATATTTAAATGCTCTTTGTTTGAAGCGAGATATAGCCTCTCAAACTTTGGGAATTTTTGAAATTTGGCCAAAAATGGACCTTTTTGAAGGCTATATCTCAAAACCAACGAATGTCATCGAATAAAGTACATAGAGGAATTTGTAGCCCCACCCCTCCTCTATACACACCAAAAATAGGAAATGTCATAGTTGTATTTTTTTTAAAAAAATTTTGTCTGAAAAGGTGGATTTTTTTAGTTCAAAAAATTTTTTTTTCTATAGTTGGTCA
The DNA here is from genome assembly GCA_009176605.1 of Armadillidium nasatum. Classification (NCBI taxonomy): domain Eukaryota; kingdom Metazoa; phylum Arthropoda; class Malacostraca; order Isopoda; family Armadillidiidae; genus Armadillidium; species Armadillidium nasatum. Next base: position 144,478 of record SEYY01000565.1, read on the forward strand.
GTTTTTGGCTTATAACATTTTTCCTATAACTCTGGGAACAAAAGTCTATTAGAGACTTTTGTATCCCATTTAATTTTGAATAAATAGTTCCAATTTTCAGCTCATTCTAAAAAGTGGTTTGGCACCGCCATTCAATTAAAAAAGGGTAAAATTTCAAAAAAAAAAAAAAAAAAAAAAACTTTTAACCGTAATAGACTCGGAAAAACGCTAGAAATGGACTTTTCTTACCGGTAAAAAATCTATATAACTGAAAGTTTCAGCAGAATCGGCTGAAAATTAAAAAAAAAAAAAAAATTTTTAAGTATAATTTGCCATTTTAACCCCGGCCGGCAACCCCGGTTTTCCCTGATTTTTGGCCGGGGCCGGGGTTGTCCGGGGCCGGGCCCCGGTCGGTTCATATATATATATATATATATATATATATATATATATATATATATATATATATATATATATATATATATATATATATATATATATATATATATATATATAGAGAGAGAGAGAGAGAGAGAATCTAAAAATTTCATTCAAATGCATACTAATTAAACGCTAATATAATTATTAACTATTTATTTAACCTGTTTAGAATATTTGCATGAATGAAATCACAGAAAAGACGAGAAACATTTTCATGAAGAAAGTTGGTAAATAATAATAATAATAGTAATTGATCTGTTTCTTTCGATATATATATATATATATATATATATATATATATATATATATATATATATATATATATATATATATATATATATATATATATATATATATATATATATATATATATATATATATATATATATATAAGCGGATAAGAAGGTTTTAAGGTTTACCTCGGACTCGACTTCGGCTATTTCCTCCAGTCAAAGACTTGATGCTTGGAATGTTTTTCCCGGAGAATAAATTGACTTCTTTCGCCTCTTTGACTCCTTTATTTCCCCTTCGGCGCCTCTTGCGTTTGTTCTTCTTTTTAACGGATTTGGCGATTTTCTTCTTGGCCTTCTTTATGAGTCGTTCAAAAATCTTTGCTCTCGTCTTGGAACCTTCTTTCAAGAATTTGTCCAAAAATTCGGTGGGAATTTCTTCTTTTTTAAGTTGTTCTTTGAGAGTAAGAAGGACTTGGCGTTGTTCTTTTAATTTTTGTTCTCTTTGTAAGGCTTTTAAATTTTTTTTTTTGGTAGTTTGGGAGTTGGTTGTGATTGGAGGAAATTTTGGGGCATCCGTCGAACCCTTTTTGGGTATTTGTTGTTCTCCTAATTCATTTCTTTGTAAAGTGTAGTGACGATTATTGTTGGCTGGGTCATTGTCATTGTTCTTTCCTTCGAAAGTTGGTAGGAGTAGCGTGAAAAGCACTAATAAAGGCACAAGAATCCTGGTTGTGAAAAGAAATAAAGATTTGAAAGTTTAACAATTTTATATATCGTTTGTTAAAATAGTTTATTAATAATATAGAATAAAATAGCCATCTGTTCATTTTTATCTATTTAAAATACAGACATATCATTTTGTTGAAATTGTGAAGTAGTAAAGGATCTTTTATTATTATTGTTGTTATTATTATTATTATTATTATTATTATTATTATTATTATTATTATTATTATTATATTATTATTATTATTATTATTTTATTAGATTTACAGAATTTTGAACAATAAAAGAATTTACATATTATTCTAATGAGTTAAAACTTTAAATTTAGAACACGTATCAAGATTCTTTCCCCCGTTATCATCCCCCTCCCCCATACACATGCACACACAAGCCTCCCCTCCCCCATACACATACAAGCCTCCCCTCACCCCTCCCCCCTCCCCCTGTACGTCCTACACACCTACCACATTCATACATACCAATAACACACATACAAAACAAATTTGGAGGATCCGTATTTAATTGTTATTTGAATAAGAGATTATATCCTTTGTTTACTTCACAGTTAAATTTAGAAAACGTATTGTATTCTTACCTCATGATTTTGTCGGCTAGGAGAGACAGTGTGACGTCATAGACTTTAAATCGTGACACTTAAAAATATACAAATATTGGAAATTCTGTCCAATGGAATTTTAAAACTATTATTATATTATTATAGAACTATTATATATATATATATATATATATATATATATATATATATATATATATATATATATATATATATATATATATATATATATATATATATATATATATATATATATATATATATATATATAATTATATTAAATAATTTTATTAATAATTTAATTAAATTAATTTTTTAAATATTTATATTAATTTATATATATATATATATATATATATATATATATAATATATATATATATATATATATATATATATATATATATATATATATATATATATATATATATATATATATATATATATATATATATATATATATATATAAGATGTTTCAAGAATGCTGCCAAACTTGGACCAGTTGTTGTACCAATCTCACCTATGTAAATGTAGAATTAAAAAATTAAAGCGACTCGGAAAAATTTTCATACCAACTCCAGAATAGTAATACCACAAGGTACTGGTGTATAATGGCAGGTAACCTATCACTGGTAGCTGTGTGTATGCAAACCGTAACGACATGTGATGAGACGCGCGTCGTATACCATCCATTGAGTAAAACTACCATTGATACTGTATTTTGTGTTGTAAGCTACATCATAGGTTTGAGACGTGAAAAAGCCAGATAAATCCTACACCACTTGTCCACTTGTCATGTGGAACTATTACCATTAACTATCAATAACATCTAAACTACCAGTGTGCTTGTTGCTCTTTGACATGCAATCTCGATAAATGGAGAGAATTGACTGAAATGCATTTTGTGTATGGACGAGCGAATGAGAATTCGAATTTGGTTAGTCGGCTATGTTCAGAAACCTATGTGACTTCACTATGCCCGGCGAAGGGAACGTGTTTTAGTGATCCATCAGCGTCTCGGGGAGTGTGGTATCTTTTATCGCCGAACCACCGACTGTGGTGCTACAAGACTTGTGCCCTCTTAAAGTGGAGGAGAGTGTTAGATATCATTGCTGAGCAGCCTGAAACCAGCACACGCAAACTTTCCAGAGCATTTCGACAGTATGAAGAGCTCCATGAACAACAACTCTGTTTCAAACACAGCGAGTACAGACCCTTAACATTGAAGATTACCTATCTTATAGTTTTTTCGATGGTTTCTGCGATAATGCAATGATCCTTCCATAGTTTCATTCCTATGTCGTCTTTACGAATAAGCAGAATTTGCAAGAGATTCGATAATGAATATCCACAATGAACATCAATGGACTCACGACAATCATTATGCTGTAGTAGAATCTCTACATGATCAGGCGTTTTCTTGTAATGTATGGACCGAAGTTTTTCCTAAACACATTATCCGAACGCTCGTACAAGTGATTTTTTGAGCAAGAGCTGACGGACCTTTTGTATGACATTCAATTAGCCATTCGGCTTAATCTTTGGTTTGTGGTCGATCATGCTCCGTCACCCTTTAATTTGGTTGTCAGACAGTATCTTGAAGCTACGTTTGCAAACCATTGCAATTAATAGAGTTGCACCGATTACATGGTCTTCACGTTCTCCCGATTACAACCCGTTGAACTATTTCCTTGGGGGCTATTCATGACAACTTGTGTAAGCAGCAAACGACGTTTTTCACGACTGTTTTTACCAAGCCTTTATGGTTGCACGGAACACTCCCCGAATCCTGAAACGTTTTCGTCAGTCTATGGTGTGACGATATTAGGCATTTATTGCTCTGCAAGGTCAACATTTCGATCATCTCCTCTAAATTTATATGTAATAGTAATATTTAATTGTTTGGTTGTCTCTTTTTTCACAATAAACATTGGCTATTAATGTCTGTTTTATTTGACTATTCTCTGTGTATTGTATGTTGCATATGCTTTACTAAACTACTGTCTTGTGTGCCCTTATGTGTACGTGTTTTTGTTACACATATATTTTGTTTTGTATACATTGCAATGCCTGCAATCCCACTATAGGTTCCTGCGATAGATCAAATTCCACTATACACTTGTAGCTTTTGGCATTTTTATTGTGAAGTTGGTACGAATTTCGAGTCATTGTAAACTTTGAACATTTGAATTATGGATTTTAGAATTTTGTTTTGTTTTAATAAAGATATTTTGCATACTACGGATCCAGGTTTGGCAAATCAATTCTGAATATATATATATATATATATATATATATATATATATATATATATATATATATATATATATATATATATATATATATATATATATATATATATATATATATATATATATATATATATATATATATTAGTGATGGATCGGATGTCATATTTTCCAATTTGCGGATTTTGCGGATGCGGATGTTGAATTTTGGAGAGTGCGGATGCGGATGCGGATGCGGATGTTGAATTTTCGAAAGTGCGGATGCGGATGCGGATGTTGAATTTTCGAAAGTGCGGATGCGATGTTAATTTTGATGCGGATGCGGATGCGGATTTTGAATTTTCGAAAAGTTCGGATGCGGATGCGGATGTTAATTTTGATGTTAATTTTGATGAGGATGCGGATGCGGATGCGGATGTTAATTTTGATGAGGATGCGGATGCGGATATATATATATATATATATATATATATATATATATATATATATATATATATATATATATATATATATATATATATATATATATTATATATATATATATATATATATATATATATATATATATATATATATATATATATATATATATATATATTTCACTATCACCTTTCCCAC
>SEYY01000565.1:156796-176796 GCA_009176605.1 Armadillidium nasatum
CTCTGACACGGGGTAACAAGGTCAAGGGTCGAGTTTCGTTACCCCGTAGTCAAAGAGCAGTGGGAGGGCCACGTTCGGGAGTCTGATTGATAAGTTTCTTGAGACTTCCCGACGCGGCTCCTCTTTTGTACTGTCTTGGCTCGAGAGGTAACGCTCTTACTTACCATCCAAGAGGTCGATGGTTCGATTCCCAGTATAACAAAATACTTAATATAATATTCAATATATATATATATATATATATATATATATATATATATATATATATATATATATATATATATATATATATATATATATATATATATGAGACCTATTATGTAGGAGTCACCAAATATGTGGTGCAGGAGGTCCCAATACTGTGTAGCGCGAAGGGGGATAGATCAGGAGGCTGGGTGTTTTAAATGCCCCCTTGTGGAATGCCGACTGATAGGCGTGTGGTAGCCACCACTTTTGTTTAATCCTCGGAGCGTTGGTAGCCTCAGATGGAAGGCTACTTCAGAGGAGGAACCACAGTCGAGGGCAAATGGTGTGCCAATCTGGGTTTCCTTTCGGTAGCAGAGGAGTTGGACTACTTCTTCTTTTGGGACGTCTTTTTCTGCTGCTGTAGTAGCGGCTTCTTTTTCTGCTGTTTCTGTTTCTGCCGCTGCTTCTGCTTCTGGCCTAAGTGAATAGTCGACTACTTATTTCTATACCTTCTGAAAATTATCTCAATATTGGGAAGGTGTAAGAAAAGTAGGTGATTTTCCACTTTATTTGCTTTGTTTAGATTTTTGCTAATTTTAACAAAAATGGTTTACAACCTTATTATTATTAAAGTTTTACAAATTCATATTGAAATAACATACAAAATTTTATATATTTAAAGTACAAAATATTGTTTTACAATGTATTTACATATTATATACTAAAATACATTAAAATTGAAATTTTTAACATAAACCTTTTTTTATTGGAAATATAATATAATATAAAAGAAAAATATTTTACATTTTATAATAATTTTTTTTTAAATGGTTTTACCTTCTAGTTTCCCGGCAAAAATTATTGTTTTTGGCGGGAACATGGAGTAAAAAGGGGCGGTAAAAGTCCATTCAGAATTTGTTATAGTAATACATACAATTTACCTTATATTTTAAATGTTTTTCTTTTAAAATTAATAGTTTATATCATTATACATTAATAATACTTATTTTTATAATAAAAGAAACTTTATTTTTAATTATTACTTAGTTTTAAATGCTATATAAATATTATGCACAAGCTTATGCTTGAAATCATAATTTTTTATAGAAAACTTTTTTTATATTTTGTGTTAACTATTTTAAAAAAGGGCACTATATATATATATATATATATATATATATATATATATATATATATATATATATATATATATATATATATATATATATATATATATATATAAAATTTTGAACTTCAGAAAGATTATTTTTAAAAGACAAATTTTACTTAAAGTTCAGAAGAGCAGTATCCATTGTAACAGCTAGCATTAGGGGAGTGATGCTAATGACTGACAGTTAGAAAGAGATTATATAGAGTTGGCAAGTTAAAAAATCTCTAGACTCCACTTTACCAATAAGAAGAGTGTGTGTTAAATCATCCAATATGCGATGCGTGTTCTATGTAAGGTCTAACAGTGCCCCTATTCTAAGAATGCAACTGGGATGGCGAAAAGGAGTTACGAAGTCGCATCGGAACTCGCCTCGTAGAAACTAGTTAAGAAAGAAGAGATTAATTTGATCTTCCAAAATGGATCACGAGAAAAAGAAACATCAGGGTTCGAGCTCTGTGTTTTTGAGTGTGATATTACAGTTATGTGGAAGATATGTCAAGTAGAAATCAGTCATATTTTCTTTGCCTCATCTGGAAATACAAGATAGATCAGAGGTCAGTTGCCCAGTGGCCACCTTCTTAGCATTAACTATTGAGGAACGCTACTATTGTTAAATATAAAGAATTATAGATTTGGTGATCATCTACAATAGCTGTTATATAACTACCGAAAATGAAGTATATATATATATATATATATATATATATATATATATATATATATATATATATATATATATATATATATATATATATATATATATATATATATATATATATATATATATATATATATATATATATATATAAATTAGGATAGATACCGAAAGAGGAAAGTTTGTGTTAGACTCTCTCGAAAGTATTTGATATGTCTACCGTCACAGCAAAAGAAGAGCAGAAAACCAAGAGTCACAGCATGTTCGTTCCAAGCTGAAGTCATATTTGGAGATCTAAAATAAAAATTAGAAGAACTGAGATGTATTCAAATCTTCCTGCCGAGGATATATTCGAAAACTTTATAAATAGCACGTGATCAAGCAGAGTTAAACCAAGGTGTATTAGTTTTAGTAGCAGGGAAAAAGAACAGTGTACGACTCCATGCCTGAGAGAATGACCTCTGCTATGTGGTTTTCACATTCCGAGAGACCTCTTCCACGGAAACTGTAATTATAATTTAGGAAATCGAAGAAGTACGACAGCACGTTCTACCAATTAACGGTACCGAAATACCAAATTTCGTTTCCTCACGGAATACAGGTTCACCAGCTGTATCACGAGAACTAGATGAAAATTGTGGCGGCGAACATTGAAATCACCCATAGGGATGATTTCAGAGAAAGGAGAAGAAAACGTGCTTTGTTTTGCAATTTAGATAGTCGAAGAATTTTGGATTGTCAGTGGGATTTGATGAAAAATAATCTGAAGAGTTGAATTTAGTTGTAGATTGGCAAGAGAGCTTAATATATTTAGTAGATAATAGATTTCAAATTAGAAACACGAGAGCAGAAAACGTCTCTGCGTCCATAGGCGCAACATTCGCCTTTGGCTGAAAATTGAGGATAGTAACAGTAGGAAGGAACGGGATGGGATTTGCTATCGAAGTACTTAGACACCTGAGTTTTGTTAAGAACAAAAGAGGTTATATTCAACAAAGTAAATTAGAAGAATAAATGGTACAATTTAATGAAAATAGAAGATTATATATATATATATATATATATATATATATATATATATATAATATATATATATATATATATATATATATATATATATATATATATATATATATATATATATATATATATATGCCGTCTACCGTTGCTCGAACGGTAGGTGATTGACTCACGTGCTTGAGGGCGCCGGTTCGATTCCTCTTGGGAATCCTAGGTATATACTACCTAGAAAAGTTCCTCTCCTCGAATAGGGCAATGCCCGTGAGATGTGAACTTTTATGATAAAAAAAAAAATATAATATATATATATATATATATATATATATATATATATATATATATATATATATATATATATATATATATATATATATATATATATATATATATATATATATATATATATATATATATATATATATATATATATATATATATATATATATATATATGTGTGTGTGTGTGTGTGTGTGTGTGTGTGTGTGTGTGTGTGTGTGTGTGTGTGTGTGTGTGTGTGTGTGTGTGTGTGTGCGTGCGTGCGTGCGTGCGTGCGCGCGCGCGCGCGCGCGTTTGGTTTTTTTTTCTGAAGGAAAATTAAATATATGAAAAAGTGAAATATTTTGATTGTAAACGTGTCAAAATAGAGAATTTGAAATTAGGGTTCAATTTGATGGGTAAACATTAATTTATTGGAGTCACCTTTAATTTTATGACTTTGTCTTTGAGAAGAACACGATTGGAAATTCCTTTTTGATAAAAAGAAAAAGATTTGTAAGACTGGTTTGGATTTGGGCTCTTAGTTATTTTGGGAAATTTATGTGTGCGAGAAGAATGAAAAAAAAAAAAAAATCGGCAAAAATTGATCATTATATATATATATATATATATATATATATATATATATATATATATATATATATATATATATATATATATATATATATATATATATATATATATATATATATATATATATATATATATATATATATATATATATATATATATATATATATATATATATATATATATATATATATATATATATATATATGGGGTGATTCACAAGAATGTTTTCAAACTTCGATCGATTTATCGTGACATCATCGCAGTGGAATTCCACCGAATGCATATAGGGTCGTAAGCTACTCGTTAACGTGATATCGAGGGGACAATTTGTGAATGAAACAAACACCATAGTTTATTTCGTAGCAGGTAACATAGGGGAAATGCCATTACAACAAGTGTTCAAAATATCAGCCCATAGCTCGCATCTGCAGACCATACTGGCCTGCACCTGCCGGAGGTCTATAGGGTTCCTAATCCTTGTCGCACCTTCCTGGACTGTCTGTATCAAATATCTGCTGTTGGTGATTTCCTCAACATACACCAGCTTCTTTAGATGATTGAGGTCTAGGGACCTGGACGGCCATGGAGTCGGACTATCGATGCCTATCAGCCTGCATAGGTAGCTTGTATTTATCCAACGGCTTACGCGCCTGTGACTATGGGGTGGGGCTCCGTCGTGCTGAAACTACATGCGGAGCACACGCTGGAGCTGCATATCTTTCAGAAGGTCGAACAGGTACCTGTCGAGATATTCAGGGTACGACGTTCTTGTCAGGGTCCTGGATGTGCAGCGGGAGCAATGTATTATTCCATATCCCTCCCCAGACGTTGAAACTGATGCGCCTTGGTCGTACATTTTGTTGGTTGTCCAACGACCAGATGTGGTCATTATGGAAATTAGTTACACGCAAGCCATAGAATCAATCCTTTGAAACCTTCAACGTCTTTAACTTTGGTGTACGGTATGTGTGTCATTCCCTACATTTTTCCCTTCCATATCACGTAAAAGAGCAGTTTATGACCCTATATATATATATATATATATATATATATATATATATATATATATATATATATATATATATATATATATATATATATATATATATATATATATATATATATATATATAATATATATATATATATATATATTCGGCCATACCCCAACTTAAATAAATATTTGTTGTTGTTGATTTCTGGTGAATAAATAAAACTATTTAACTAAAATAAACACAGGATACACAATAATTGTCCACAATGGCAGAAATATTCTTGAATCGATTTTTCTGTGAGTTTATATTTTTAGATTGATTAAATGCAAACTGTTTACCAGCATCGAGCTCTCTTCCTCTACTTTTCCTGACGGAGGAGGGAGATAGTTGTTACCAATTGAGTGGCTATTGAAGAGTAAGCGAGAAGTAATTCACAATTTTTTAGCATTTAAATAAGAATATTTTTTGGACTAGGTCGAATATTCTAGACAGTGTGATAAAAATTTCCTTTTCTTAAAGATATTTAAAAGGAAAGACAAAAAAAAAAAAAAAAAAAAAAAAAAAAAAAAAAATTACCCTCGGGTTATAAACTATATGAGATAAAATGTTTTGTAAATTAATTATTTGTCTTTAAAAATAAATTGAAAATGATATGGTCGAAACTTGAGTCATAAGAATAGGAAATTTCTGAAACATATGCAAATAAATAATAATAATAAAATGAATAATGTTAATAATAATAATAATAATAAATTATAATAATATATATATATATATATATATATATATATATATATATATATATATATATATATATATATATATATATATATATATATATATATATATATATATATATATATATATATATATATATATATAAAATATATTATATATATATGACCACTCCAGGATATTATTATTATTATTATTATTATTATTATTATTATTATTATTATTATTATTATTATTATTATTATTATTAACATTATTCATATTCATATAAACAAGCTTCTAAGAGGTTGGGTGTTCTGAGGCGCCTTCGTGGTTTTTTTTACGCCACCCCAGTTGCTTGCTCTGTATCGGTGTGTTGTTCACCCCTTTATGGAGTATGCCTGTATATATATATATATATATATATATATATATATATATATATATATATATATATATATATATATATATATATATATATATATATATATATATATATATATATGAAAAATAGAATTTAAAAATAATATTGAATTTAAGGATAATTCCAAGAATTGCTTTCAAAGTTAAATTTCTTTAAAGGAGGTCAGGTCATGAGGTCATTCTCCTTCAGTTAAGGAATCTGAGAACGTCTGGCACCTCTTCCGGTCCGATTAAACTTGTATTTTTAATTAAAAACGAAGGAGGGGGAGGGGGAGGGGGGAAAAATCTGCTTCAAATAATGACACTACACGCATTGTTGGTATTAAGATTTTTATTTGTATATTGCTTTGTTAGAATATGGAATTTTCGTTTGTTTCGTGCATGGAAGTAAAATAATAATAATAGTATTATTATTATTATTATTATTATTATTATTATTATTATTATTATTATTATACCTTTTAAAAACTAGTGAATCATTCTTTTTTTTATTGTTATTTGTTGTTGTTTTTGTATTTCAGAGTTAAATTGTCGATTCAAGTTTTTAAGTATTTAATATTTTGTTAATATTTTCCAGAATTATTTTATTTATTTATTTTTTTATTTTATTTTTTAACAAGTTTTTTATTTTCTTAGAGACAATGGGGTGAAGGCTATTGAAAATCTCATGGTCAAAAGAGGCAAATTTGATTATATACTCCTCGAAACAACAGGACTTGCAGATCCTGGTTAGTCTTTATTATTTTTATTATTATTACTATTATTATTTTTATTAGTAGTAGTAGTAGTAGATTAAGGTTTTTCTTTTTCTCATTTGAAAGTTATCAACCATTTTTCCATAGTTCCTTCTATTCTTCTATTCTTTATCATCAATATTTCATTTATTTTTTAGAGGATTCTGTTGTTAATGGAACATTTGATCGTTTGAATAAATTCATAAGATTGTTGCACATTGTTCAAAATGAGGGTCATGCGCCCAACTATTTAATTTTTTGAAAGAAATTGAGGAGAATCAAAAATAACAGAACTTTTGTGATTCGTGCTAAATACAGCGACATCCGATTTATTTATTCAGATTTGACGTACTTATTCATGCCCGATTTCCTTATTTAGTTCATGAAAATGGTTTAGTGTATATAGTTGTGAAATCCCCCAGAACTCGTAAACTTTTAAGTATGTTTGTTAAGGTAGGAAGACAGTGTGAACTTTCAGTTTGAGATTAGAAGAAATATGAAAACCAGAAAGATGCAAGGTAAACTGTTTGCAAGTAATTTTGGGTAAAATTTATTAAATTTTTTTTTTTTTTAATTAATTAAGGAAAGAAACATTCGAAGTAGAGTTGTAAATATTAAAACGGATAAGCGACAAAGTGTAACATGACTAGAGCATTTATGAACAGAAAAAAAGACAACTAAAATAGATTTCTGGAGAATACTATTATTTTTTTTACTTTCAACGACTTAAAAGTTCTTGAAGAAAAGTAAACAAATATGTGATTTTTATATTTTAAAAGTTTTAAGTTTTAGATGCTAGTACAAGATAAAATAAAATTTATAAACAATTAAATATGTCAAGTTTAAAGAATAATCTTAGTTATTCTTGAATTATTCGAAATTTTTAGAAATAGAAAATTTTCCTTTAAAAAAAAAAAAAAAAATCTCAAATCTTCTGAACTCTCCGTTCGCATAATTACTTCCGTTCGCATAATTACTTCATTGAGAAAGGCTTGTGCGACACGTCTGTTTACACAGTCTCATTCTTTCTCTATCCAACTTGCAGACTCTAGACTTAACTGCAATGCTCTGTATTACTTTTTACTTTACTGCTAAACGTTGGAACACACTTCCCTTCTTATCTATCTTTTAAACTTCCTTTGATTTGCTCACTTTCAAAAGCCGTGTGTTGGAGCATGTCTGTCTTGAAGTTGAAAATGGTTTTGGGATTTTTTTTTTTTCAACTCTTAATTAAAAAACTTAGTATGTCTTCAGCATTTACCCACCAATGGTGATATATATATATATATATATATATATATATATATATATATATATATATATATATATATATATATATATATATATATATATATATATATATATATATATATATATATATATATATATATATATTTATTTTAGGTCCAATTGCTGCTCTGTGTTTGGATGGATAAACAGCTAGAAAGTCATATTTATCTTGATGGTAAGTGTGTTTTTTTTAGTTATTTTGTAAACTGCATATATTAGTATAAATTTTTGTATTTTGTTTATTTTTCATTTATCACCAAGTTTATATATATATATATATATATATATATATATATATATATATATATATATATATATATATAATATATATATATATATATATATATATATATATATATATATATATATATATAAACTTGAGGTGGCTCGAACGGTAGGGTGATTGACTCACGTGCTTGAGGGCGCCGGTTCGATCCCACTTCGGGATCCTAGGTATATTCTACCTAGAAAGTTCCTCTCCTCGAATAGGGCAATGCCCGTGAGATGTGAACTTTTATGATAAAAAAAAAAAAAAAAAAATATAGTATTTTTGGATAGTTGCTGATGATTAATTATACAAGCCCTTTGGTCATGTCACTTAACAATGAGCCGTGTATCATCTAGTTCCCGATATCCTTTAATTTTGTTCTACTAGATATTATTATTATTATTATTATTATTATCATCATCATCATCATTATTATTATTATTAAAATAATATTACCAATACTAAATGGTTCATATGGTATAACTATATAAAGATCAATTTTCCTTGTCAATACAAGTGTGAACTTTTACTGTAATGCATATTATTTAACTGTTTGTATAATAAGAGATTTCGTGCGATTCGTACATTTCCTTAAGCTGCTTGTACACATGCTGAATCTCGCTTTTTTTTTTTTAACCAAAGTTTTGGACTTTTTTGCAAGTTGCGATACAGAAATTACAATAGTTTCGGATATATATATATATATATATATATATATATATATATATATATATATATATATATATATATATATATATATATATATATATATATATATATATATATATATATATTACAAAATTACATGCAAAATCGCCACCTGTTCTTTTGAATTATTTATTCATTCGCTTGTGGTAATGAGAAAAGTTTTTAGTATTAACCAAGGATTTGCATATTGTTTATGCTAATTTGGACAGATCCGATATTCTTATTTTCCCCTTTCGGTATTATAAGAGACTGAAGCCGCCGATTAATTTTATTTTATTTTTTTCTCCTTCCTAATACAACCCTATTCCTTTTCTTCTTGTCTTTCCCACCAAAACTTCGCGCCATTTTATCTGGTGGCAATTTCCCGCCAATAATGTTGGCGCGCTTATTGGTCCGGAAGAACCCCTCTTAATTTGAAAAGCGCGCGCCCGCGCCCTTTGCCTTTATTCATTTGGAAGTGTTTGGGTGGTGAGGAAGGCCGCTTGATTTGATTTGAAATTTATTGCCTTTTCTTTCTCTACAAATCGTTTCCTTTTACTACGCCTAGTTTATATGCAATAAAGGCCTTCTTTATATTTACATTCCATTAATATATTTTCATATATATATATATATATATATATATATATATATATATATATATATATATATATATATATATATATATATATATATATATATATATATATATATATATATATATATGCGATCATCGCATTTACATTTGAACTTAATAACGATTCTCTTATTTAATTAAACTAATAAAATCTATTAAAAACTTAAAATTAAATTAAGAACATCCTAATTAAAAAAAAAAATAAAATAAAATCGCTACTTTTCGAAACTCGACTCCTTCTTTCTTAGTCAAGCTCAACTCTAAAATGACTGCCAAAAAAAAAAATTTTTTTAAAAAGGGTAGCGATATTTGTGATGTCATCAATCGAAAAAGGTCCTATATATTCATATTTGTTGTGTTACTTATATTAAGGAAGACTCTGCGAGATTCTTTTAAATAATCATGATTAGATAAAACAAAATAAATTAACGTTATTAATGATGCCTTTATTTTCATTTGTTTTGTGACTCACTAAAGGTAAACTTTGATCACTATTAGATAATGCTTGTAAATCCTTCTTTTATAGTTATTTATTTCCCTTAATATAACTAATTGAACAATTATAGAATTTTTTATATTATCCTATTTTAATACTTAATACTGAAAGCCGATATAAGTACTTGTTTTAATGTAATAGGTACTGATTGTACCAAATTGATGTTTTCTGGGACTTTTTTTTTTTTTTTTTTTTTTTTTTTTTTTTTTTTTTTTTTTTTTTGCTAATTTATGATTCAGACTGCCTGTGTAAATCTGCTTTAAATAATGTAGGTTCATTGTGATCATAAAACTTCCCTTTTGCTACAACTATTGCTTTATTCACTACACTATTTGGTTATTATAAATTTTAAAAACATTTCTAATGCATCTCAATTCTTCTATTAGGAATTTCAGTTTACAAGTTCTGTAAGCCCTTAAATATTATTCTCTCAACTACTACTTTCTTTGCAAACTGAATATATTAACTACCAATGAAGATAGGAATTCGAATGTATATTTTTTCTAATACTTTGAAATTTTCTCTCCCATCATCCATCTGCCCTACCATACAGGTATAACATCCAAAAAAGCCAGGCATTCATTTTGAAATTTCTCCAAATTTAAATTGATGTAAGGAACGAAACTGTTTATGCATTTTTGTTAATCTTCCTTTGAAATATTTTAATTAAACACCTCAAAAACATCTAAGTGATTTTAAGATTGTTCACCGCTTCATCAAAATAATTCTTTTCATAGTTCCATGAATATATTTACCTAGAATTTATGACAAGGAAACCCCCATATTAAGGCCTTTAGCTTGTTTATAACAGTTATAATTGAATTTAAAAAATTTATGTTCCGTATATGTTATAATCATTTTATGTAATCAAGAGAATGGTAAGTGAACACTAAATCATGGTGTTCCAAAAATTCTTTCAACATTTTCAAAGTCAAATCCACTGGCACATTTGTGTACAGTGACACAACGTCAAAACTTAGTAAAGATTTCATATTCAAAATTTAAATCTGACACTATCTACGAAGTCAGTACGATATTTTATATGACACCACGAAATTTTACCTACAAACAGACAACTCTTTCGCGATCTAAGAAGAAAATTTGTACGTGACCCAGTCAGTACTAGAAATAATAATTTCTGACTTTTTTTTTTTTTTTTGCATCATATGGTAGCAAGAATAGTGGATCCTCATTTTATGCATTTTTTTATGTAAATTTGCCAAATTCTTTGCAATTTACCTGTCGTGATATCTAGTTCTTCCATCGTAATCTTTTATATGAAGAACTTACTCCAGTCAGTAGAGTTTATGAAAAAAATTTTATAACCTTTAATTAATTATATCTCATCTCAATAGAGTTGAGATAAAAAAAAAACTTTATAATCCATGATCATATCTCTTTTAAAAGAATCTAATAATAATAATAATAATAATAATAATAATAATAATAAAAATAAATCCAGTTCCTTTATTTTCACCTCTTAACTCTTATTTGCAAAACCAAAAATTGTTCTTGTAGCTCTGCGTTGTTTTCTCTCAAGCATTTTAATGAAAATGCATAAGTATGGAGACCAAACGTGTGCACAGTATCCAATTAATTGTCTTAACACAACTATTATTGGGCCTCATCAATACATCTTCATTTTTGTGTGAGACATTACGCTGTATAATTCCTATCATTTTGTTTTCCCAAACTCTGAATTCCAAGCAATCTTCTGACAGTTTAAAATTTCTTCTAATCACACCCAAAATCCTTTTCATTGTCAAACTCCTGGAATAAATATTTGTCAATGTGAAAAATCTTATATTTTTTTTTTTTTTTTTTTTTTTTGTGCTTAGAAATTCGTTTGACAGCTCCACCTGCTAGTCGTAAATTCTCCGGCAACCATACATCGTTGCTATTAGAGATGTACCGATAGTATCGGTATCGGCCATTTTTTTGGGGTATCGGTATTGGTTAATATGGCCGACACTTGGCCGATACTCCGATACTTTGAATTCGACTACTAAGTGATGTCCTTACCTTAAAGGAGTATATTATGTCATGTTTGAATAATAGCGTTTTTTATATTTTGTCTTTTCTGCTGATTAATTGAGGTCTCTTCTTTCATTATTTTTATTCTTTATATTGTAGCTAGTTAAAGAATCTTCTTGTAAATTGGAATCATGTTAAAACATAAAAGCGAGTAGCTAAACTTTGTTAATACTTACTGGAAAATGGAAATGGAATATTTTTTGAATAAACACAAACATAAAAAAGTTATTAGTATTATATTTGCATTTATTATTCCTAAAAGATAATATTTTAATTTATAAAATATACTTCGGCACAACCAAATATGAAATACATGACTAAGTATTGGTTGTACATTGAATGCAATACTCAGTTGCCTAGCAGTACACAAATTTTCTATTTTATTACTGTGTATTTCTTATAATAATTAAAGTATCGGTATCGGCACCTAAAAAAATAGAGCATCGGTATCGGCCTCTTTACTGGTATCGGTACATCTCTAGTTGCGATTTTATCGTAGGATATTCTTCAACTATATAAATTGAATTTAAAATGTTAAGAAAGCTAAAATAGCAAATTAACTTCAATTTAAATTAATATTTGACAACTCTTTAGGGTAAATATGATTCGTTGAAGTTGAATTCGGAGAGCGTTCTTAAATTACGCAAAACAAGTAATATTTATAAATTCTGTTTTCTCATAATAAATTATTCCACTATTTACAAGTACATAAGAACATTAGGAAAATAGAGACAATTAGAAGTCACACGGACCTATCGAGATTGTCCAAGTCAGAACAAATAATAATAATACTAATGCATGCAACAAAGACTAGGTCTATTATATCCCTAGTTATCAATTCTTTCTTGCAAAGTAAGATAAAAATAAACTAACCCCTATATATATATTTAGTAAACTTGACTAATTACACATGCAATATGTAATGAACCAACACCCACTACAAAACTGCCAGTTAGGCTTAGTCACAAGCTGTCACATTCATAAACTTAGTCACAAGCTGGTCTAAAAATTCATATATACCTACCAATTTGGCTTAGTCGAGTCATACTATATGATACTTAAACCATCCATATATCTATTTACCCTCCTCTTAAATGTTGCAAGAGAGTAACAGTCAACAACCTCCTGTGGCAAGTCATTCCAAAAATTAACAACCCTATTACTGAAAGAGTATTTTCTTTCTTAGATCAAGATGGCATAACTTATTTTTAATTTTCGTAGCATGGCCCCTAGGTTCTCTTCCATGGTCCACTATAAAGTATTTTTCAATCTCTGTATTACTGTTAGATGCAAATATTTTCTAAACTTGTATCATATCCCCTCTGAGATATCTCCTTTCAACCAAGAACATTGCCAGCTCCTTCAACATATATATATATATATATATATATATATATATATATATATATATATATATATATATATATATATATATATATATATATATATATATGATGTGTGTGTGTGTGTGTATGCATATAATTGAGCTGTCTCTATTAATTAAATTTGCATTATCATCGTTCAATGTTATAAGATTTTCATTAAAGGAAATTTTTTTTATATTCTATTTTTCTGTTGTTATTTATTATTAATATTTTAATTATAATGGTAGGCGAGAAAAAGGGACTAACGAAGCGTCATTTAATCCCATTATAAAATGCTCGAATTTTTGTTTGTTCAGATTCCATTCCTATAGAAAGAGAGAGTGTGTGTGTGTGTGTGTGTGTGTGTGTGTGTTTGTGCGCGCGCGAGCGTGTGTGTTTGTGTGTGTATATATATATGAAAGAAAGCCCTTATTTATTTTTTTCTTGGTGCTTAATCTAATGGTTTACAAGATTTTATATATATATATATATATATATATATATATATATATATTATATATATATATATATATATATATATATATATATATTATATATATATATATATATATATATATATATATATATATATATATATATATATATATATATATATATATAATATATATATCTTATTATATATATCGGTCTCGAATCGAGTGAATGTATGGTTGCTTCTTTAACAATCGTTATTATTATATACGCTACTTATTTCTTTAGTCTCATACCTCACTCTTTGAGGAGAGAATCGTGTCACGATTCTTTCTTCATAATTTCATCCTTTACATGTTGGACTTTTTATGCTGAATCTTTATTTTTTTCTGTACCGGTTGAGTCTAATATCATCACTTATGTTTTATTTTCTTCATTATCTTTTAACTTGAAGCATTTTTATAATTTTTTATACACCTTGTATCGGGGCATGTCGAGCCTTAGTCTGCATGATGGTTTCTGGTGTGATTTTATCGACCCATAAATTTGGAGTATTCTTTATTATTATTATATAGAGTCTTAGAACGGATGAGTGAGAGTCATTCTTAATTAATTGTTTTTCTTCGTTATAAAGAATGGTAAATAACTATTTTTTTTAAATCATTACGGTAATAGAAGAGATCGTTTATTGTTTTATAGGTTTTCTATTTGTTTTTGTTTTTTTGTTTTTTGTTTTTATTTATTTGTTTTTTTCGTTTTAATAAAGTTACACAATTATGTTTTTCGTAACTAAAAATACAAACCCATTTTGTGTTAGTGATTGATTATATATATATATATATATATATATATATATATATATATATATATATATATATATATATATATATAATATATATATATATATATATATATATATATATATATATATATATATATATATTCTTTAATTGAAAAAACAGAGATGGAAGAAATTGCTCCACAAGATTTCTAATTAAGAAGGTTTTTAAAATTAAATTATTTATTCATTCTTCGGTTTCCCATGGAGACATGAGCCAAAGGGGAAGACAGACAGAGAGGAAGAGTTAGGGAGAAAAGGGATGAGGTGAGGGAAAGAGAGGGGGGTGAGAGAGAGAGAGAGAGAGTAAAAAGAATTCGTATTAGCACCTCTAACACCCTTACAGTTCAACTTCTGCCAATATTGGTTAAAGAGGAGAAAGAATTGAAAGAAATTAGCACCTGAGGGGAACGAGGGGAGAAAGTTTTTTGGGGGGAAAGCTTGGGAGTTTGGAGGAGAAAAAGGGTCTTATTATAAAACTCGTTCTCTCTAAACCCCCCCATCCCCCAACCTCACCTCTTTGTTATGGAAGGGGTAATGAGAGTTCTTGTAAACAAATTGTTTTCCAACACGATTCCTTCATGTTGAGTCGCTTTTCAAATAAATATTCGGATCTCTCTCTCTCTCTCTCTCTCTCTCTCTCTCTCTCTCTCTCTCTCTCTCTCTCTCTCTCTCTCTCTCTCTCTCTCTCTCTCTCTCTCTCTCTCTCTCTCTCTCTCTCTCTCTCTCTCTCTCTCTCTCTCTCTCTCTCTCTCTCTCTCTCTCTCTCTCTCTCTCTCTCTCTCTCTCTCTCTCTCTCTCTCTCTCTCTCTCTCTGTCTCTCTCTCTCTCTCTCTCTCTCTCTCTCTCTCTCTCTCTCTCTCTCTCTCTCTCTCTCTCTCTCTCTCTCTCTCTCTCTCTCTCTAAATAATAAAAACTGTGATCACTTTTCGCTTGATTAATTAAATTGTTGATATGGTAAGTATTTGGTTTTAAAATAAGGTATATATTACGTACATCTCTTGACATCTAAATACTCTCTTCTTGCATCCTTGGAAGTAATAATAATAATAATTTTGCCAAGAAAAGCAGATCTTAGAATCTACAATTTAAAAATATATTATTTTTTTAATTTATTGTACTCAATTTACAGGATTTGAAGTACTTTAAAGGTGTTTTCAAATGGTAAAATCTGACATATATTTAACATTTCATTTTAGTACAATATTTAAAACTCCTTATACGGATTCAAATAAAGAACAGTCTAAACTGCTGGATTACAAAACCGGAAAATTTAAAATCCTTTTTTTTTATTTCATCACGAGACTCAATATTTTTTACTTACAATTAACAATTAGAATTATATAATGTGTTGTAAAAATTTTCGTTTTTTTTTTCTACGTGTTCCTTGATTTTTTAATCCAGGCTTAATTAAAATTATTTTGCCTTTGCTCCACATCCTTGGTTTTAGATATTGAGTTTTGTTTATTGTTTATAATAATTCTTGAAAAGCTGAATGGCCCAAATTTATTTGCATTAGCCTCAGAGAACATTTTCAGTATTTTCGAAACAAAACTAACTTGCACTTTTATAAATATTCCTTAATTCTTTAAAAATATCAATATCAACAAACACATGAAAATGTTCTTGTTATTTGTAGGTAAAATAAGATATTTGACGAGCAACTATTAGGAAATTTAAACAATTTAGTTATTTATCCAAAAGTCATAAGAGGTCATAATAGGAAGAGGTGTAGAATTAAAATATAAAGAAGAACAATATTTATTGCACCAACGATTCATCACTCAGAAGACAACAAGGGAGGGACTCGGAAAAACTCAATTGATGGAACGAAAACTCTTCTTAACGGGTCTTATCAGTGACTATGTGCGCGGATTAGCCTAGATTATTTAACGCTTACTCCAAGCAAATATGAAGAGTCTTTACAAACAAAAACAGTGCTAGGAAGTGGGGTAATGTTGGGAAAATAATTTCCGGAGACTCTTGAAAATCTATAGATTTTAAAATTAATTTCAAATTGACACGGATGTCCCATCCAAGACCATTGATAAAAGAAAACCCAGACCTGTTGAGGTCAAGAAGAGGTTATATTTACGCTCTGTTTCGAAGATAAATGCAGAAAAATGTTTTGTCAAGTAGGCAGATAAAAGAAATTTATTTTCCAACATTAACTAACCCACGCTCTTTGGGTTAATTCCTGACCCTTCTCAAGTACTACAGATTATAAAAGTTCTTTTGAATTTTTTTTTTTTTTTTTTAAATATTTAAAACATCAATTTCTCTAATATGAATCTGTCCAGCATATGAAATTTCTTGCTGAGGTCGACAGTAGTATTCGAAAAAACTCAGCAAGACTGAACCGCAAAGAAAATAGTCAGGAAAGAGAGTGAGGTGAACGCAGCGATTTTGCAAACTCAGGCAACTTCCTGATACCATTTTTGGGGGGTTCACGGGGACCACTTCCCCAGACTTGAGGCCAATTTCAATGGGTTGAACCCCCCAAAATGGTGTCAGGAAAGAGCGTGAGGTCAATTTGAGCGGAGTGATTTGCTTTGCAAATCAAAATCCCGTTTTGGCTTAGGTTGCCAGGTATACTACTGTCGACAATTTTATTACGTGGAAAGAGTGGTGTAAGATAGTATTCATTGATATAAAAATGGTAAGGGAGTGAAGAGGTTCGAGATACCTCTCTGTTGAACAAAAGAGAATTGAGATATTTAACTATTTCGTGATGCTTATTATTTATGCTAAATATTTCATCATTGATGTTAAAGTAATATAGATAACAGTATCGGAATATCCAATGTTGCCGATCTATAACATACTATCTAATATATATATATATATATATATATATATATATATATATATATATATATATATATATATATATATATATATATATATATATATATATATATATATATATATATATATATATATTATCAAATCTTAATTAAAACTGTAAGGCCAAAACATCTGAGATACTTAATCCAACCCATAACTCTGGTCTGGTAAATATTCTATACTCGAACACGTTACAAGGATGAGAATCTTCTAAAAGAGTTCGGATACGGATTCAGATCTTTAAAAAGTGGTGACTATACTTTATTATAGAAGTTTAGAAAGGAGATAAGAGATGATGTATTATTATTATTATTATTATTATTATTATTATTATTATTATATTATTATTGCAGGAATAATAACTGTGCTGGATTGCAAGTTCGCGAAGCAGGTATGTTGTAATATTTTTATAGTTACTTTTATTAGTTCAAATTTAGCAGAAGAATTGTGTAAATGGAAAAATGAAGAAAGTTAAACTTAAATTATTATATATATATATATATATATATATATATATATATATATATATAAATAATATATATATATATATATATATATATATATATATATATATATATATAATATATATATATATATATTGTATCAGTAGCCAGATTTCATTTTAATTGAAATTAAGAGAAGAACCCTGTTTGTAAACAATAGCTTATAGCCATTCCAAGAACACTTTCCAATCGTAGCTTATTCACATCTAAATCAAAATATAAATTAAATTAATGCAATATTATGACCATCAAATTACATTTAATTAAGCTTCCGAAAACAAAATTTGAAAAGATAAACTTTTATACTCGTGTTAATGGCAATTTATTTTAGTCCAGTAAGTTCCACCAGAGGGGAAGATCAGAACAATACGAAGTAAATTTAGTGCTGACAGTACTTTTGATTCAAGGCTTTTACAATTTTTTTGGTAAATTGAAATGGAGAACCGAGATAAAAAATAAATAAATAAATAGTAGTTCTTAATAATAAATGAAATTTGAAAATGGATTTGTTATAACTTATAAGAGGAACAACGAAACGAAGTAAAAGACAAATCCAATTAGCTCTCAGAATTCAGAAGAAATTATATGATCCCTTTTAAAATGAGTAGTATTGATTGCCTCACTTGCTTGAGGATGCCTATTCGAAACCACTGTTAAATAGGTGTATACTACCTAGAAAAGCTCTTCTCGAATAGTCGAATAGGGCAATGCCCGTGAGATGTGAACTTGAAAATAAGTTAAAATGTCTTGTGCGTTTTGTATATATTATTATAACTTTCCTTTTTAAAGTTTGTAGTAATATCGAAATAGCTTCCCTTGCGATGCTTTTGTGTTTATATTTAATCATTTTTCTTCCTCTTTTCAGAATATCGAAGAACAGAAGGACAATAGTTTGGTTAATGAAGCCGTTAGGTAAGAATTTTTTTTTTTTTTTTTTTTTTTTTTTTTTTAATGGTAACTCCTTATGTAAAGAAAATATATATATATATATATATATATATATATATATATATATATATATATATATATATATATATATATATATATATATATATATATATATATATATATATATATATATATATATATATATATATATATATATATATACATGGATAAAGTACATAATAAACACTGAAAAGGGCACTGCCCATTAGTGGTAGTGGTGGTAAAAAAAAAAAAATAGGAAGAAAACCCAGTGAGCGAGATGAAAATTATTAAGTTTCTTGGCATGATCTAACCCTTTTATGAAGAAGTAAAAGTATTAAGAAAATTTTTTTTTTTTTTTTTTTTTTTTTTTTTTTTTTTTTTTGTCAGTAAAGTAACAACAGTGAAAGATGAATTATTTTGAAAATAAAATCATATAGAAGAAATGCCTTTTCACTTTCAAAATTATTTCAAAAGTTTGCATTTAATGTGAAATTAGAATCATATGGTCTTATAAGTGGACTTCTTAATAAGCTACAATTATCAGCTGTTATATATATATATATATATATATATATATATATATATATATATATATATATATATATATATATATATATATATATATATATATATAATATATATATATATATATATATATATATATATATATATATATTATATATATATATATATATATATATTCCTGTATGTGGGTCCTCTGCCTCCTTCTTCCCCTTCTCGACTAACAGATGATAAAAGTTCTTTTAAATTTTTAAAAGGGATTCAATTATACTTTATTTATCATACCTCATTTGGGATCTCTTGATTGGTAATTACCCACCCCGGGACAACTGCCTAGTTTTCCTATTATATATATATATATATATATATATATATATATATATATATATATATATATATATATATA